>UESW01004880.1:509562-607838 GCA_900491605.1 Calamus simplicifolius
TCTCATCCGGCACAACTTGGATGTTATGCATATCGAGAAAAATTTCTTTGATAACATATTTAACACGGTGCTAAACATCCCGGGAAAAACCAAAGACACTGCAAAGTCAAGAGAAGAACTTAATCAGTATTGCAGAAGAGGTGATTTGAGGCGGAGTGCCAAAGGGACCTATCCTAAAGCCTGTTACACTCTTGACAGAAATTCACGAGAAGTTTTATGTAACTGGCTTAGAGGGTTAAAATTTCCAGATAGTTATGCCTCAAATATCGGTAGGTGTGTGGACATGCATAAGCTCAAGTTGTTCGGCATGAAGAGTCACGACTGCCATGTTTTCATGCAACGGTTATTGCCTATAGCTTTTCGTGAGTTGCTTCCGCAACATGTCTGGAAGGCATTGACGAAGTTCAGCTTGTTCTTCAAGGAGTTATCTGCCGCAGTCATTACTTCTGCATCCATGGCAAGGCTTGAGGAGGAAATTCCAATTATTTTATGCAAGCTGGAGCGAATATTTCCTCCCAGTTTTTTTTGACTCAATGGAGCATTTACCGGTTCACTTGCCATACGAAGCGAGCATAGCTGGTCCCGTGCAGTATCGCTGGATGTATCCTTTCGAGAGGTAAATATATACATCATTAAGACATGTTGACATTTCAAATATTATTTCATTGCGAGAAAATTGGTTAATTTTTTGTCTCAACTTTATATATAGGTACCTTAAGAAGTTAAAAAATAATGTGTGTAATAAGGCAATGGTTGAAGGTTCTATATGCAATGCACACTTGGTCGAAGAAGTTTCAGCTTTTGCCTCGCATTACTTTGAGGGTCACGTCCACACAAGGAGCCGAAATCTTGGTCGTAACGATGACATATCTGTGGACAAAGGAGAACCTAATGACGGTAGAATATCAATTTTTAAAGTATCAGCCATTCATTTGGGGGGCAGAAGTCAAGAAATCTTAGCGATATGGAGTATAATGCAGCACATTATTACATCCTAATAAACTGTAGAGAAGTCGATCCATATATTGAGTAAGTGTATACTTCAATGCTTAAATGGAACTTCTAATTTAAATTATAATATACCATAATATTTAATTACTAACATAAGTTTTAATCCTTATCATCTCATAAGGATGTATTGTGATAGATAACGACAGATGAATCCCGACATCACTCAAGTTGCAATTGGGCAGAAGTTAGAAACGGAGTTCGCTTATTGGTTTTATGAATTTGTGAGTAGTATCACTCAATCAATTTCAATAATGGCTTTTATTTTTCGAATTGGTTGTGAATAGCTTATTAATTTATAGGTAAATGGTCCATGGTCCACAACCGACAATATTTTCATTAAATGTCTATCACAATGGCCATTGAAGACCGTAACAACCTCTACTGTCTATTTTGTTAATGGGTACAAATTTCAGATTGAACGATTAGCAGCTTCAAGAGGCACGCAGAACTGGGGCGTATGTGTTAAAGGAGAAAGTGTTGGAGCAAATATGCAGGATTATTACGGAAAGTTAGTAGAGGTGGTTGAAGTTGAATATCCCGGTTGGCTTATGAAACGAACCGTATTGTTTCGTTGCGATTGGTTCGATCCGATAGTTCCTATGGGCAAAAGGGTTCATAACGACTACAATTTGGTTGAAGTGAACCATCGACGAAGATTGCAGAAATATGAACCATTCATCCTTGCATCCCAAGCTTAGCAAGTGTTTTACTGCGGATATCCAAGTTTGTACAACGACAAGCGAGATTGGTGGGCTATTTCTAAAATCGTCCCACATTCAACAATCGTATTAGAGGAGAGTTCATCAAGTCAATCAACCGAGTGCCCTGCATTTCAAGAGGATGAGATGGAAATGCATGCAATTGAGAATGACACAAGGGCTCCTGAAACATCACTTAGAGATCCAAATGGTGATGTCCAAGAAATTGCGGATGCAAATGTTCGGTTTTCTTCCGATGATAATGAAACTGAATCGCAGTCCGATATGGCATCGAATGTTGAACCAATATTTCACGAAACAAATGACACCGATTAAACATATAGGTTTTTTTAAATTCAACTTTATTTTATAAGTGTTAAATTTTTACATAGTCAATCATTAATCGTAATTTAATTGCATGAATCTTTAGTATTTTGCAGAGGTAGATCTACCGATGACATACGGAGTGAGCAGGGACGTAGCCCTGCTGCATCAGATCACATGAGCTTTGGAGATGGAGAGTTTGGATCTCCATACATCGCACAGCCTTCGATCTCTCCAGCAGTTGGCGGTGATCCTGCATTGGTATTACCATCTAGCCGATTGGCACATACCTCCGAGAGTTCTTCCACCATCGGCCGCACCGTACTTCGACTGGATGCTCATGGGCTGTAAGTATATACTAATTAAAAATATATATTTATGTTTTAAGTCAATTACTTATAAATATGCATTTTTTTAACATATTTATGGAGCAGCATCATGTATCGAGCCACATCAGCTCCGTATTTCAGAGGCGTGCAGATCCCAGTGGCTACGATTGGCGCCACGTATCTGCAGCCACGAGGGAGTTTTATTTTTCTGAGTTTCAGATAAACTTATTAAATACAATTTATCACTGATATAAAATTTCTTAATCTTAATAAATTTTGAAACTAACTATTTATTTTAATGCAAAAAAAGTTTACGTGAGACCCTGCCAGCCATGATGCCATTAGGGCAGCATGGGAGACTCTTACGGGACATCGATACTCCGACATGCTTCATCGTTGGAGGTCATCGGGTCACCATCCTGCGTATATGCCAGAGGGTATTTGGCACGAGTGGCAGCAGGCCTGGCAGTCCGATGGCTGGCGCAGGAGGCCCGCATCAGCCAGCACGAACCGTCGATCCGAGAGGAGCGGTCCTGGCACGGGTCTCTTCCGCCACACTTCGGGCTCCATTTCGATTCAGGAGCACAGACGCCGTATGGTAAGAAAACATAAATAATTTAATTACTAATTTAGTTATTTATAAATATTTGCATTAATATCAATTTTTTTATTGTTATAGTCTGAGCAGGAGGGCGGAGATCCTGGTGAGTTTCGTCTATTCAGGGCGACACACACCAGGAGGGACGGTTCCTGGGTCGATACGCGATCACGGGAGGTTGCGGTAAGAAATTAGCTTTATGTAGTATCTGTTTAATTTCTAAAATTTATTTAGAGAAATTTATTGATTCATTTATTATTGATTTTATAATTCAAAGTCACGAGTCGAGGAGCTTCGTTCCCAGGCATCGTAGGTCGACTCCACTGATGGGGAGACGCCCGTCGAACTCTCAGCAGAGGAGAGTCGACGTGTGTTTTTGGAGGCTATTGGTGCCCAGCCGCGAGACCGCAAGGTCTATGATATGGGCACTAGAGCTTCTGCATATTTTCCCCATCAGGCCTTCAGCTCGCGATATTCTGGTGATATTCCTGCCGATCGTTTAGACGACATTCGGAGATCTATTACGGAGGAGGTTCGGTAGGACGTTCGTCAGGAGGTTCAGCAGGAGTTCGATCACGAGTTCGAGCAGCGTATGCGAAGCCATCAGCATGAGCTTACAGACGTGCGAGATCAGATGCGTCAGTTGCAGGATATGGTTAGCCGCATGTCGCAGGGTTTCCGGCCTCCATGTGATCGCGCGGATTCTTGATGTATTTTTTTTTTACTTTTTATTTTTATACATGAAAACTTCAAATTTTAATATATTAATTATTTTGAAAATTGAATGATTATTGTTTGGATCAATATGAGTGAAGAATATTTCGATCAATATTTAAATGTAACGAAATTGTATTAACCGTTTTAATTTTTAATATTTTATTTTTTTTAAAAAAATTAATTAGCGACGCATTAGCGACTAAAATTGCATCACTAATATTTTTAAAATATTATTATTAAATATTGTGACATAATGACCTGGCATCGCAATATTTAAAAAAAAATTAAATTAGCGACGCATTAGCGACTAAAATTGTGTCGCTAATATATCTAAAATATATTATTATTAAATATTGCGATGCAACTAAATACATCGTAATATTTAATAATAATAATTTAAAAATATTAGCGACACAATTTTAGTCGCTAATGAGTCACTAATTTAATTTTTTAAAAATAAATTAATTAATTAGCATCTCAATTGCGATAAAATTTTTCATCGCAAATATTTTTTAAAAATTATTTTTAAAATTAGCGATGCATGTATGTTGCGTCGCAATATTGCGACGCATTTAATTACGTGCGACGTATTTATTGCATTGCAGAGAGTCGCTGTTAAGCGACGCAATTGCGACAAATTGAGATTGCGATGACCATCGTAGCGACGCCGCAATTGCGTCACTATAGGGTGTTTAGCGACCCATTTGGGCGTCGCTATATTTAAATTTTCTTGTAGTGTAATACCCATTTAGCTTTTTTTTGAAATTTGTGTACAGAAATTTTTCTGAATAGGTATCGTAAATTTAAAACTAGGATATCGTAAGTTTAAAACTGGGGTATCATTTTTTTTTTTTTTTTTTTTGCTTTCTGAACGGGTGTCGTAAGTTAAAACTAGGATGTCGTAAGTTTAAAACTGGGGCGTCATCTTAAATTTTGACGTGCATTAATATCTGTTCAGCTTTTTTTTTAAGAATTTGTGTACAAACACGTTTTCTGAGTGGATGTCAAAATTTTATAGCTACGGTATCGTAAGTTTACAACTAGGGTGTCGTAATTTTTTTTTTTTGCTTTCTGAACAGGTATCATAAGTTTAAAACTAGGGTGTCGTAAGTTTAAAACTGGGATGTCGTAAATTTTTTTCTTGGGATGTCGTAAAGGTGTCTTTAACATTTTTTAATGGATATCGTATACATGTGGATCAATAAAAAGGAACGGTGTAGCCCATTAAAACTTGCTGCACTGGATACGATGTACAAAATCTTTTCTCTGATTAGTTTTCCAAGATCGGAGATCTTGCCAACAAAACCTTGGGCTGCTATCTAGAAAACTCAGAGAGATGCTGATATGGGTCTGGGCTTTCATCTTAGAATTGTTGCTAAATTTTGTTTCTGAATTCAGGCCTAAATACAATTAAAAAATTTAAAAGAAAGATTAATTAGGCCTGCATTTTTGAGATTTACGGGCGAAACTTGAGTTCAGGCCCAGATAGAAAGCAGGACGGTTTGTAACACTAGCAATCCAAGGCTAGACCCAATCCATAGTTTTTATCAGTCCATCTACGATTTATAGAGACCAGAAGGCCAACCTTTTAATTTGCAGAATCCGACGACTTAAAGTTCAGGCTAAGTAATTCAAGCTTACCCACTCCATTGCCTAATCATAACAGATCCAAATAACAAATCTTGCTCCTAGTTCTCTATCAGAAACAACTATCTTGATAAGTTTTAAAGATCTTGATTTTCCTCGAGTTTCCCTAGTTAAAACTCTGCAGAATGCCCATTGTAATTGTGTGTACATACACAATTAAATGCAGATTCTATTAAAGCTGTACGTTTATTATGAAAGAAATACTATATATTATAAAAGCTGAACAATGATTAGTTAACATTACAAGAAAACGAAAAGAAAAAAGCAGAACAATGATAGGATTTTAATAACAGAAACGGCAGAAGAAATATGGTTAGAAGTATGACTAGTGGTTTGACAGCATCCTTAATTATTTTCATTGTAAAAGTGGTTACGAAACAAGTTTCATGAGCCAATGCAGAAAAAAAATGTAAAAGTAATTATATTAATTACTCATGCAATTGATCTATAAGGCTTTGTTGTTACTATTGTAATTGTATTAATCATGCAATTGATCTTTTAAGTATACAAATCTATCACTTCTAGTTGGTATTAGAACTTGTTGTCTCAAGAAATATCTCTGCTATCTACAGTCTCAAGTTTGTTCAAAAAGATAGAGATTCTGTCAATATATGCAGCAAGATGATAGGAATGGCACGAACTCTATCTATCTATATTACAAACTAAACTCATCATCAAGCTTCCTTGGCTTTGATAGACTGTTGTTCAGTTTCTAGAGAGATTAGGTGCATTTAGCTTCATTTTTAAAATTGCTAATGCACTTGTCCTTGTATTATCGGCCATGTGCATTTATTATATGATAAGCAAGCCAAACTCATAGACTAATAAAATTTGGTAAACGAATGCTTCACTTAGAAGATGCTTTTCCCAAGTTAAATAATAATTTAAGGCCATCATTAGATATTGTTGTCTGGCATATGTAAAAGAGCACATTATTTGTTGGGTGGTAGATGGTGGCTATCTAATTGATTAGATTGAGGCTAGAGTTATACTCTATCATTAAGACAATTTCGTCCCGCAATGGTGCTCACGATCAGTATGACAATTGTCTTCCAGGATACAACAGTCTCCTTTTGATGAAAGCAGCACTACAATTCATCAAAAATTGAACCAAGAATGCTACTATTTTTTTAATGCACTATTGCTATAATACCCCTAGGAAAGTATGCAAATGCCTAAGAGAGGAGAAGACTAGAATTGATTCAGATTGAACTCAATTCGGAATGGTTTGGGATGATTGAAATGAGAGGGTATAGGGTCATATTTATAGGTTTTTAGGTGCCCCTTGGAAGCAACCCTACAAATTTAATTTAATTTAAATTCTTTGATCGGATTTGATTAAAGGATGTGAGGGTTAAGGCTTATCACCCTTGATATGCCCATTAACATCGTGATCTTCAGATCAAGCGATCGGATAAGCCTTTTCATGGCTGTGATATGAAGATCAGCCGATCAGATAAGCCTATCATCATTCTGATAAGCCTTTTTATTATCGTGATCTAATGATCACATTATCAGTTAGGCGGTTGCACGTCTTTTGATATGCCTTTTCATGATCAGACCGTTGACTTATCTCTAACTGTACGATCGGACGGGTGCCTTATCACCAACCGACGATCGGACGAACGCCTTATCATCAATCGACGATCGGACGGATGCCTTATCACCAACCGTCCTGTTAATTGGTCAACCGACGGGTGTCAGCCGTTGGATCGCGATCACGATTGTGATTTGATCACTGCATCTCGACCCTTCATCCGATCGATCAACGATCAATTAATCTTAGCCTCTTATCTTGATCCGATCAATTTTCACTGTCGGATCCTCATGATCTATAAAAAATTTAAAGTCCCTCAAGCTCCTTGCGATGATGCGCACGTGCGAAGTGCAAAGTGCACCTACAAAGCGCCCATTATGCCCTTCGCACATGCGCATGCGCTACGCATCACCCTCAAGCTCTCCACTTGTGGTGAGCCTAAGGAACTTAAGCTTTAAGGAAGTGGTTTCCATATAAGTGACCCTTCCTTTCTTGATTTTTTTGATATGGGACTAAATGTCCCCGCAATTTCTCATTCACACGCACAAAGAGGTCATGGGCTTCCAAGGCCCATTAGGGTATTTAGGGTCTATTTTGGCCCATTACCCAACAATCCCCCACATAAATGGAAATTGGACTTAGATCAAATATCATCAAAGATCAGCAAAGGCAAACCCCTACATAAAAGGATTTTAATGCAAATGAATATGCAAACACACTAAAGATAGTATAATGGGATGAAGTTGTATCGGGATAGGTAGCTTGTTGCTTTGAACCTTCCTTAGTGAGTTGTAATCGAGTTTACTTGCTAAAAGGTGAACATAATGTCTTGAACCTTTCAGCGTTTTGTGTAAACTAAGACAATAACAATCACGCAACTTCTTTCCGAGCATTCTTTTGATTCTCATGGTTGTGTTCATTTTGGCCCCGAACAACTCCTGGTTTCATGAATGCTTCAGAGAATTAAACCTTAAAATTCTCATAGAATTGGCCCAGTTTACACTCACATAGGTGATTCTTATTAAGAGTATCCTACTATACCCCACATGATGTTCATGTCATAAGAATCATTAAAAGCAATGCTTATCCTAGTACCTTTAGCAGGTAGCACCAATTATCATAGAAATGAGTAGGATTGGACATCCTTAGTGCTATCAAGTCTCTTCATAATTTAGTTGTCCCTTTTGAACCTAGATCTAGGGATCTCCAGTCAGCTAGGTTGGGTATCCACTATGAAGATTTTTCAGTTATAGGTTTTAAACCCATTCCCCTCGATAAACAGTTTACTTGATCTCTTGGTAATCCCTTAGTTAATGGATCCGCTAGGTTTTTCTTTGACTGAACATAGTCAATAGAAATTACACCAATTTCAAGTAACTACTTAATGGTATAATGTTTACGACGTATATGTCTAAACTTACCATTATACATCTTATTCTGTGCTCTACATATTGCCGATTGACTATCACAATGTATGCATATTGTAGACACAGGCTTTGGCCAATATGGAATTTCTTCTAAAAGATTTCAAAGCCATTATGCTTCTTCAGCCACCTTTTATAAGGCAATAAACTCAGATTCCATAGTGGATCGAGCTATATATATTTGTTTAGAAGATTTCATGATACAGCACCTCCTCCTAAGTGAATGAATACATATCCACTTGTGGATTTTGTATCTTCTGTGTTAGATATCCAATTTGCATCACTGTATCTTTTAGTACAGCTGGATATCTTGAATAATGTAATCCATAACTTAGGGTATATCGCAGATATCTTAATACCTTATTAGAGCTGTCCAATGATTTGGACCTTGATTACTTGTAAATCTACTCAACTTATTGACAGCATATGCTATGTCAGGATGAGTGCAATTCATGACATACATTAAACTGTCAATTATACGTGAGTATTCCAATTGAGATATGAGTTCTCCATTATACTTAGCCTAATGTAGATTAACATCTACATGTATTTTCACCGGGCTAGTATCATACTTTTTATACTTATTTAATATTTTCTCAATATAATGAGATTGAGATAATATTATTTCTTTAGATGTTCTAGTGATTCGAATCCCTAGTATAACATCTGCAACACCCATATTTTTTATATCAAAATGTTTGATCAACATTTTCTTTGTCTGTTTAATCATTTCAGTATTACTACTATGATTAACAGGTCATCTACATATAAGCAGATTATCACATACCCTTCAGGCAGGGTTTTGGCATATATACATTTGTCACATTCATTTATTTTGAATCCATTTGATAACATAACATTATCAAATTTTATATGCCATTGCTTAGGTGCTTGCTTTAATCCATATAAGGATTTAACAAGTCTACACACCTTCTTTTCTTGTCCTGTAACAATAAATCTCTCAGGTTGCTCCATATATATTTCTTCATCTAATTCACCATTTAGAAAAGCAGTTTTAACATCCATTTGATGAATTTTAAGATTGTTAATGGCTGCAAAGGTGATTAACATTCTTATAGATGTTATTCTACTTACTAGTGAATAGGTATCAAAGAAGTCTATACCTTCTTTTTGTTTGAAGCCTTTAGCCACTAATCTGGCTTTATACTTGTCAATTGATCCATCAGCCTTTAGCTTTTTCTTAAAAATCCACTTGCACTCTAAAGGTTTCATACCAGATGGTAAGTCTACCAACTCCAGGTATGATTATGCATGATGGACTCAATTTCATTATTGACAGCTTCTTTCCAAAAGGGTGCTTCTGATTAGACATTGCCTCCTTGAATGTATGAGGTTCATCTTGTAACATATAAGTTACATAATCATGACCAAAAGACTTTGCAACTCTTGGTCTCTTACTGCGTCTGGGTTCATCTTCAGGATATTCTTCCTGATGACTACTACTAGCAGTATTATCATAAGTTCTTTTATTTGAACTTATTTCTAATTTCCTTTTACTTGTAAATATATCTTCAAAGAATGTTGCATTCCTTGATTCCATGATTGTATTTTTTGTATATCAGTTATATCTGATTTATACACAAGAAAGCGATATGCACTAATATTATGTGCATAACCGATAAATATACAATCAACAATTTTAGATCATATTTTGACCTTTTTGGGGTCTAAAATAGCTACTTTAGCTAGACACCCCCACACTCTTAAGTAATTGTAAGAAAGCTTATTTTCTTTCCATAACTCATATGGAGTAACTTCCTTCTTCTTAAGAGATATCTTATTAAGAATATGATTTGCTGAGAGAATTGCTTCTCCCCATAAATTCTGTGGAGCATCAGAATTTATCAACATAGCATTCATCATTTCTTTTAATGTGCAGTTTTTACATTCCATAATTCCATTAGATTGAGGCAACTAAGGAGTAGTAGTTTGATGAATAATGCCATGCTCTTGATAGAATTCATCAAAAGGTGCATCGTATTCATCTCCTCTATCACTCCTTATGGCCTTAATCTTTTTGCCAAGTTAATTTTCAACTTCATTCTTATAACATTTAAACATTTCTAAAGCCTCATCTTTAGACTTTAGTAGATACACATAGCAGTATCTTGTTGAATCATCAATAAATGTTATAAAATACTTTTTACCTCCTCTAGTTTGAATTGACTTTAAGTCACATAAATCACTGTGAATTAAGTCAAGAGGTTCAGTATTTCTTTCAACTGATGAAATGGTGTTTTTGCTAATTTAGCTTCAACACACACTTCACACTTGTAATGTGGATCGATTTCATGATTAGGTAATAATTCTAATTTCATCAATTTTCGTAATGAATTAAAATTTACATGTCCTAATCTATCATGCCATAAACAAGAAGAGTCAATCATATAAGCAGAAGAAGAAGCTTTATTTATTTCAAGGTTTATGTGTACAGTTATTACATTCACCTTGAATAATCCATTATTCAAGTAATCCCTTCCAATAAATAGCCCCCCTTAGTGAGTACAAATTTATCAGACTCAAAGACCATTCTAAAGCCATGTTTGCTTAGGAGGGAGCCTGATATAAAATTCTTTTAAATGTCAGGGACATGTAGCACATCATTAAGTAGAAGCTCTTTGCCAGATGTCATCTTCATAATGATGCGGCCAAGTCCTTCTATCTTGGATGTAGCGGAGTTACCCATGACCAAATTTCTGTCATTGATAGGAGTATATGATGAAAACATACTCTTATCAGAGTAAACATGTCTGGTGGCTCCAGTGTCGATGTACCACTCATTTGCTTTGTCAACCATGTTTGCTTCAAATACAACAGCTAACAGCATCATCTCGGATACCTCTTTGAATAGGGTTTCAGTAACGTTGACTTCTTTCTTTTCTTTGTCCTTGAAACGACAGTCCTTGGATTTGTGTCCTTGCTTTCCACAAACAAAGCACTTTCCCTTGAACTTATATTTCTTTGGATTGCCCTTCTTCTGTTTAAAGCCTTCGCCTGGAAACTTGCATTTCTTCCCTCTATGAGGTTGGCCTTTGGCTCAGCAAGTTATCCTCATGTCTTCTTATCTTGGCTCTTATTGTCCTCCTCGATCCTCAGGTGGACAATTAGGTCTTCAAGTCCTATCTCCTTCCGCTTATGCTTCAGGTAGTTCTTGAAGTCCTTACATAGTGATGGTAGATTCTCTATGATGGCAGCTACCTGAAATGACTCGCTGAGAGACATTCTCTCTGCATGTATCTCATGCAGGATGATCTGGAGCTCTTGGACTTGCTTCATAACAGTTTTATGGTTGACCATTTTGTAGTCTAAGAACCTTCCAACCACAAACTTCTTGTGTCCAGTATCCTCTGTCTTGTACTTTTTGTTCAGGGATGCCCATAACTCCTTGGCAGTATCAATACTGTTGTACACATTGTACAGGGTATTGTCCAGACCATTCAGGATGTAATTCTTGCAAAGGAAGTCTAAGTGCTTCCATGCCTCCACCGCAGCAATGACTTGCTTGTCGGTCTCCCCTTCCTTCAGGATAGACGGATCTTCATTCAGCACTCTGACCAGGTTCAGAGTTGTGAGGTAGAACAGCATCTTCTGTTGCCACCTCTTGAAGTCCGTGCCAGAGAATTTCTTCGGTCTCTCGGCTTGAATGGATGTCGTCATAGTAGCCATCTGCAGCAGCACTTTCGTGGTAGCAGAAATTCTCTTAAAATTGTTGGGTGACAGATAGTGGCTACCTAATTGATTAGACTGAGGCTAGAGTTATACTCTATGTCCTTAAGATAATTTCGTCCCGCAATGGTGCTCACAGTCAGTATGACAATTGTCTTTCAAGATACAACAATCTCCTTTTTATGGAAGCAGCACTATAATTTATCAAAAAATTGAACCAAGAATACTACTCTCTTTTTAATGCACTATTGCTATACTACCCTTAGGAAAGTATGCAAATGCCTAAGAGAGGAGAAAACTAGAATTGATTCAGATTGAACTCAATTCGGAATGGTTTGGGATGATTGAAATGAGAGGGTGTAGGATCCTATTTATAGGTTTTTAGGTGCCCCTTGGAAGCAACCCTACGAATTTAATTTAATTTAAATTCTTTGATCGGATTTGATCAAATGATGTGAGGGTTAAAGGCTTATCACCCTTGATATGCCCATTAACATCGTGATCTTCAGATCAGACGATCGGATAAGTCTTTTCATGGTTGTGATCTGAAGATCAGCCGATCAGATAAGCCTATCCTCATTCTGATAAGCAAAGTACGTCTACAAAGCGCCCATTGCGCCCTTCGCACACGCGCGTGCGCAAGGGTAATGCTACGCATCATCCTCAAGATCTCCACTTGTGGTGAGCCTAAGAAACTTAAGCTTCAAGGAAGTTGTTTCCATAAAAGTAGCCCTTCCTTTCTTGATTTTTCTGATATGAAACTAAATGTCTCCGCAATTTCTCATTCACACACAAAGAGGTAATGGGCTTCCAAGGCCCATTAGGGTATTTAGGGTCTATTTTGACCCATTACCCAATATTATTATGGCATGGATTTGAGAGAATTAAAATTAGTCTCATGCACTGATCTCTTGTTCTCTAGGTAGAGGCAAACAAGAGGCAAACACTGGTTGATAATTTTTAAGAGCTACACTCAAACCACTATAATACGACATATATGATAAGAAAATAATAAAGATGAATGCTTCGTAGATGAAATGGCCGACATGGCTTCCAAGTTTAAACAACAAAAAGGAGACAATGAAACACCACTTTCTCAAACCAAGGGAAAATCCCCCTCCCACAACCAAAAGGTAGCTTTTTTCATAGACTTTCATTTGACTAATGGCCTCTTTGCCACCTTATAAATAATATAACTGTCTTTGCATTGAGTAGCATGTGGAAGAGACTGTGATCCTCTGTCATCGTATGACCAGCACTAAGAATCTCTTATGGGAGTGTGTTATAAAGAAAAGATGGCGACACAATTCAGTATGGGGGGATTGAGGCAATGGGTAATAACTTAGTGTGGGTCAGATTTGGTCAACAAATATAGGGGGCATGAAAAGACTGGATTTGAATTGAATCCAGTGGAAAAGGACACGATCGAGAAGTTTAGCCAAAACTAAGAGGTGCGGTCTACCTCTATATATAATTTTATAACTGGTTCTTGGCTCAGGCCCCGTAAGAGGACCACATGGGGAGTTCACATAAATGAGTTCTTAAATGTGCTCGCCTTTTGTTTTGTATTGGTCTTCATGCTTCTCTAAAATCCTCGCCAGGATATATAACAAAAGGAAAAGTACGAAGTTAGTCATGAAGGAGATCCGAGTAAGTGCGTCCTACGAGCCGGTTAGGGAAAGAAACCTATCCTATGAGTTAATTTAATGCATGAGTCCTGTTGTAAAGTAGCAGATATATGGAAACGGACTGGCATCAAACGGTGGCCAATTCCTGAAATAGCGCCATCTCCAAGATTTAAGTTCTCTTTGGAGACAAGAAAAGCCCTATAGAAGTGGGAAGTGCGGTAGTAGAATTAATCGCGAATTAATACCTGATGGTGATGTCACATGTGAAAAAAAAAAAAAAAAAGAGTCTTCAAAGCTAATAAGAAGAAGAATATTTAAACGTCTCTATTCTATTGTCTATTATAAGTTTATATCAGGCTCAAAGTGGTCGGTCGTCTGACCAACTACAGTGAACTGAAGATGAACCAACATAGAATGGTAATCATTTGCTTCATCACCCTTGGGTAGAGATATATACCTTCTTAATTAATACCTGGTTCTTGTGACCATCCAACAACAACATCGTCCAAGTATAACATCTCCTGGAGTTTCTTTAAAATAGTGTAAGTTGATAATTTATCATGAAACCTTGGACTGCACCATCACGTGCCACTGCATATGCTGCAATAACTTCGACCAACAGTGCAACTCAATGCATTCACTAGAGAACTGGGATAAAGTTTCGAATATATATATCAGACATTTAAAAACATACAAGAAACTTAAAATGCATGGGTTTTGTCCAAGGGTAAGTTGGCCAAAAAGAAAAGACACTAAAGGTCTCCTGTTGATAGTAAACTGATGATGATGATGGTATAGAATCATGTCAGGAAAAGAATGACAAAGTAAAAGAACATGACCATGAGCAAAACTTCAGATCCATGTTAGTCCACCATCAGCCTTACTATTCCTTCTGTCCTTATCAGCCAAACCATCTCTCTCCATCTGCGCCTCTTTTTTTTTTTTTTTTTTTTTTTTTCTTTTCTTTCTTTCTGCATGCTAATGCAGTGTCCCTTCATTCTTCCACCCCACCCATTCACATCATTCCATCCCGTAAAGAGCTGTATGAAAGGCTGCCACAGTAGGCTTTGCACCCTGCTGGTAATAGTAGGGTGGCGTGACCCAATTCCCCCCAACATAGCCGGAACCGTCGTAACCCACTCCAATAGTAATAGGAGTAGCATAAGGAACGGAATTACTACCGCCCTGGCTCTGTTCTTGCTGTTGAACTGTCCCTCCATTCCACACATTAATGGTCCCCCCTCTCCCTTGACCTATACCACCAACAGAAGTAGCAGCAGCAGCAGTAGAGAAATCCATATTAACACCAGAACCAAACACTTCAAAACCTGAGGTCAGATTTCTTTGCTGCTGGTGGTGGAGAGCTAGTAAAGACCAATAGTCCTGCTCCTGTTCTGAGGCCATGGCGATGGAATCCCCGCCACCAATTTGATGCCTGGCATTGGAGGTGGAGGAAGTTGATGATGAATCCGAGGCCTTGAAAGCCTTGCTAGAAACCCCACCGATGGGGAGGTCGCTGTTTAGGATGCTCTCAACATCATAGCGGCTCATGTCAAAGTTTGTCACGGCATTGAGTCCCCGGAACTTGATTGCCGCAATGTCATAGGCCTCTGCAGCTTCCTCTTGCGTGCCTAATAAGCAAACAAACAATCCCGGCCATTACTAATGATTCTTTTTCTTTAAATCGAGAAACAGATTAATTATTAGTCAGAGCCTAGCTAATCACTTTCATTGAGAAGATGAAATTAAGAGATCGAGATAATAGCAAAATAAAAGAGAAAAGTTAATAAACCAAAATGATGGCGTCACTCATATCTGAATACTTTAAAACTTGGACACTGACTGAAAGCTTTCATGCATTAAGAAGATGAAAAAGAGATGCAATAAAATAAAAGAGAAAAATTTAATGAACCAAAATGTGAGCACAGCTCATATCTTTATACTTTAAAATTAGGATACTTACTAAAAGTTCCCAGATATAGATCCTTGTTGCCAGCCACTCTCCCAATCCTCGCCTGCCATCGGCCATGCTGGTGATGTCTGCATTATAACACAAGAATGAAAATATAACCTTAATCCTCTCATAGCACTTAAAGTTAACAGGATTTATAAATTCCAGTCCACCTGTGAAAAGAAAATATGACTGACCTAGTGACTCCTCTATACATGGAGGCTCCCCTAGAGAACCCACTACTCTTCCTGTAAGTCAGCCAGCACAAGAGAATAAAATGAGATTGAAATTAACCCAACGTCAAACCTACTACATACGTGCATGCATGCATGCATGCATTGAGGGATTTTCGACGACCATCACGTAAAGTAGCTAGCTAGATACCTTCTGAGGGATGCCACGAACTCCTGGCGTGTCATGTTCTTCATCTCTTCCAGCTCCCTCTCATAGTTTGACACCTATACGGTACCAAGAGTACGCATACGTGATGCGCTTTAGTATGATACGGTATGCTAAACCAAAATGCCCAATCTGCCCTTAAGGGGGAGGCGGTGCAGTCACCTACCGGGAAGTTGGTGGTGGTATTGGGGCCCCAGTACTTGAGCGCCGCTAAGTCGTACGCCCTGGCCGCCTTCTCCTCCTGGTCATACCCACCTATATATATATTTACCCCCATTTAAAAATAAATCCGATTTAGATTTCATATTTCTCTTTTGGGGGCTACAAAGAGCAATGAATGACTGAAGAAAAAGACTCTCACCCAGGTAGACTGAGGAACAACAGCAAACAAACGATATTGCAGCAGCCAATCAGGAGGAGCGACAAAGAGAGAAGCGCAGGTTAGAAACAATGAGTGGAGAGAATCTATGTTACGCACGGAGATCAGCTGACGTTAGCAGAGCGGCGTACCTTGGCGGCCTTTCCGGCTCTGCCCTTCCCGGCGGCAGCTGTTGTCCCAGAGATGAGCCTCGTATCTTCCCGTCCACCGATGCCTGCCCAAAATGCCCCTCAAGATTCCATGTCAAATTCGAAGACCGAGAGAAGGGGGGGAAGAGAGAGAGAGAGAGAAGAATTTTTTAATTCTCGGCGAGAGAGAGAGAGAGAGAGAGAAGAATTTTTTAATTCTCGGCTCGCGCCTGTAGTCCACTATCGTACTGTGTCGCTGCGCTACTTACTTGGTGACTCCTCGGTAGATGGACGTCCTCTGACCGAAGGTCTCCGACGCCCTCCTCGGCTCTGCCGTCGCCGCGGCTGCCGTCACGGCGGCCGAGGAGTCCGGCAGCTCCGCCGGGAACCCCTGCAGAAAACCGGCGGCGATGCTTCTGAGGTCGGAATCGTAGTTCCCGCGGGCACTAGCCCCGGTCGCGTTGCCGCCGGAAAACCCCCCACAGCCACCGAGGAAGTCCTCTAGCTTCGGCCCCTCCGCCGCCAGCATAGCCAGATCACCTCCAGCGGCGCCGCAGCCCTCCTCCGACCCTTCTTCTCCACCTACAGCCAAACAAAAAATAAAAGAAATAATAAAAACGGAAAATCGTTCGCCATTAAAAGACCTTCAGGGTTGTTTTCTTTTGCTGAAGAAAATTAGAGGAGGGACTGACCGTGGTGAGGGGCGGCGGAGGAGAACGCTTCGAGGAGACCGGGGTGGTGGGAGAGGGAGAAGGCGAGCCAGTTGTTAGAAGCGTCCATTCTCGTAGACTGTCTGTGGGGCTATTCCGGGAATAAAGAACTCTCGGGTAGAATGAATGAAAGAGACTTATCAGTTGAAAAAAAGGAAGAAGGGGGTCGGGGAAAGGAAGACACAAATATAGATAGGAACATTAGTGGAAAGAAGAAGAATGAGGAGGAGGTGGTGGGGGAAGGAGGAAGGGTAAACAGAGAGCACGACAATCGAGGTGCCCCTATAATTAAATCTGCCATCAAAATAAGACGGGTTTAATTAAAGATAAAGATAGGGTGGATTAGGAAGGGCCGGGGGGGACAAGTGGAAGCTTTTTACGGGCCGTCTGGGCGGTCTCCTTGACCAAATCGTAATCACCGTCTCTCCCAAGCTCATTAAACCACAGCTGTTCTCCAACAAGACAAATAGAAGGGAGGCTACGCGGGGGAGTCTAATTGGAGGAGTGGATTAGCTACGAAGTTCCGCAGGAGGAGAGGACCGTAGACATTGTAGAGGGGCGAGGAAGCAAGAGGGAAGAGCAGGGGACACGGGGATGCGGGTACGCGACGGCAGCGGGTACGGACGGAACGACGCGTGGCGGACTAGGGGCCCCGACGCTCTTCCTTCGCCCTCTCGTTTCCCTTTCGTGCTCCATGGCCAATTTAAGCTCCAGTCACCTCCTAGGCATACTTACCGCCTCCACGGGACAAGTAATTTACCAATCCAAGCCGATATCTCCGTACCGGTCCTAGTGATGCAGAACGGCCAGCCGGCCGTCCGATTCTGATCCGACGACAGCTTTATCACCGGTCCCCCCAAAGAGCAAGACTTGACTCCAGACTCCAGAGGGGGCGTTCTAATTAGTAGTGTTCGCAGGGGTGGTCCCGCTGTCCGTCCGATGGTGATCGAGTGGTCAACGGGGCAGTTGGACCCTTACCGTCAGTAGATGGTCGCCTGACGGAGAGTGGGGACGGGGGGTGGAACCCACCACCGACCGCGTCTGATTTAGATCACATGGCGATGGCGACGGGGCCGCTCGCCGTAGCCTGGAAGGATGGTTGAGATCCGGTCACCTCCCCCGCTGCGGTGACGGGAGTCGGGTGGGCGGGGTAAACAATGAACAATCTCCCCGGAATGGTGTTTAAAAAGTGAAAGAAAGTTTTAGACGGGTCCACAGCATCATCCAATTATATGTTAATCGCTGCTGTTAGCTTGTAACTTATTCTACGATGTGGGAAGTAAAACACAGCGGATCCCCCATATCTTACGCCACTGCACGTACGTGTTAACTCACTGGGGTACGTGGACATTATGAGGAAGAGAGGGGGTGAGGGCGGGTGCGTGCGCGTGTGTGTGAGAGAGAGAGAGAGAGAGAGAGAGAGGAAGAGGAGGGGAGGGGGAGGAGGAGGATAAGGGGTACCATCGTGCACGTGAAGGTGAGTTCGTTTAGCGTGGAGGGTCTGCTTTAGGGAGAGGAGGAGTACATGAGGACGAGAGCATCAGGTCAAAAAGAAAAAGGATTATGGAGTGTTAGGGTCATTTCATACATGCCCCCCCCCCCCCCCCCTCTACAGTCTAAAGAAAGGAGATGCGCGAACAAGTTCAGCCCCTATGAGAGTGGTGGGAAACTAAGAATGTCCAGGACTCTCTTTGCCCCACCATGCACCCTACTTCTGTGTTACACTCTTGCCTCCGAAGTGGAGGTCAGGAAGGCTACAGTGGCAAGCCTTTGGTCCAGGGCCTCCAAATAAATGAGTTTTCCCTCGTATATATCTCATTGACCTTCCTTGAAGGATAACAATTTGATGACAGATAGGTCGACTATATATATATTATGACTAGGATGATGGCTGAGGGAATGAGATATCTAGCAGAAAAGATTTAGTTCCGAAAACGTGTGGAATACTGTACCTACACGTGCACATATGAAGGTGAGCCACAAGCACACCTCGAAAATCTCATCTAACTCTTTGTTGTTAAGGTCTAGCCAAAACTTGGATGTTGGCTTGTGCATGAATATATATATATATATAGACGGTGAGATGGATCACATGGCATGACACCTACCATTACCTTCCAAGAATTATGTGGCACCATCTCCCACACCCCCTCCATGTGGACACACAGGCACGTCTGGATGGGTTAGAGGCGTGCGAAATTTTACCTGACCACCTCCACATGTGCTCATGCGTGCAATCACATCACAAACAATGATAAGTTATAATAAATAGGTCTCACATCTCTTGGCTTGTCCTAATAATCACACTCCTTTTGAACTTAGCGAGTGATACAGGCTAATTATAATGCAAATCAAATCACTAAAAACCTACGAGAGTGACCGACTTCCTGGGTACCTTCTAATCCGGAGCGCAACGTTCTGCACTAAAAATACAAACAAGACTAGCATGGAATAACAGAATAAGAAGACCAAGTTCAAAGAGAAGCCCGTTAGATAAGTTTCCATTCAAGATTTTGAAATTCAAATTAAAGAGCCCCATCAAAGCGCAACAACCCACTAAATCAGGAGAGGAGAAAAATCGAACGTAGCAGCATACAATTCGACCAAACAAATTTAACGGGCCATAAAACCCCCCCCCCCCCCCCCCCCCAAAAAAAGCTTCAACATCAAGCAGAGGTGGAAGGGTGATGCCATACCACTGGCAGAGAGACTACAATGCCAGACATCAAGAAACACATTTCTACTCCACTAATAGAGTCCACCGACTGCTCCAAGATCAAGACTTACCTCTCCCTTTGCCGTCCTCTTTCCCATCACCAAGGATGTCCTCAGCCCAAACCCTCTCTGCAAGTCATTTCTCAACAAGAGGCCACCTCTATCTCAGATCCTCTAGCTCCAAATTCTTCTGGAGATAATGAAGCAGCTGTTCAAGCCTGCTGGAGAAGAGCTAGAGAACTTGAACATGAACTTAATAAGATAGACAAGTGGCTGAGCACGGAGAGAAGACAGAGAGAAAACCTCTACAACTCCATGACAGGAAAAGCGCGAGAATCTCTTCGCACAGAGCTTATGAAACTATCAGATGGGAGTTATCTTCATGAAATTAAGAGAGTGGGTAGGCCATGGGGAAGATTAGTCATGCAAGTCTCGGCACCTGCAATTGCTGAGAATGCCACAACTGCAACAGAGGTGCTCTGAGGAAGGATATGCAATGGATAAACAAAACGCTAAAGATACATAAAGCTTTGATTTGTTTTTCTTTCTGCCTCTTTTAGCTGCTCGATAGATTCCAAACTAAGGTATTGTAGTTTTTGCAGGTACTATATCAAATGGCATCAATCAAAATGGAAGATTTGCTCAGTAGCCTCTTTGAATCAATGTCAATGGCCAATATAAGTGGCTGCAGCACGGGTGAACGCACAGGCAAGTCTGTTTTAGTGGGTTCGGAAGATGGTTTCGTGGAGGCCATTCTTTTGGATGCGATGGAGAAGATGGAAGGCTTGGTTTTAGAAGGCTTGAGGATACAAATGGGATCTAGCACAAAATCCATTAATATTAAGGAGAGAAAAGGGAAGGAAAGGAGCAGGCAATATCTTGTTCTACTGATGCTGATTCAGGTCAGAGATCCAGAGGAAGACAATGGGGCCGTTGGGGAGTTTATGATTGGACTCATTGAGGCATCAGCTGCAGAGGCATATGCCAGAAGATATCATATTCATGGGGTGCACATCGCTGGGATAAAGCGTATGAAGAGGACCAATGGAAACGATTTCATCTGGAGTGCTTCAGCAGAAAGATGCAAGGGAACTTGTAACAGCTGTGGCTGGCAGCATGCAAGGAACCCAGACATTGCTTTTGCACATGAGAGTTAATAAGATAGGTAAGACTTTTATTTATTATTTTCGGAACAATGAATCTGAAGAACTTCACTTTTTCAAAGAAACAGGACATTGCAGCTATATTGTGATAATTTTTTGTCTCAACCCTTGTCCTTTAGTTTGTCCTGTGATCCAATTTTTTCGTAATGCAACCAAAACTTGATGATGAAATTATTTGGACTGACTCTTGATTCATTTGAATAAATAAAATGCCAAACTTGTTACAGGATATGACCGTAAGAAATATTAGAAGAGTATGTGCAAACGTACAACATCAACATGCAGACACAATCAGTCCTACACAGAAACTTTAAAGCGGTTTCATAGGAAAGCAATCTGTTATGATGTATGTTAGTACAAAAGCTCATACAAGATAAACAACGTAGAAGCAAAAGATTATGGAAGCCCTATGGTTATCAGTTAAAAGGCCTAGATATTTGTTGGAAACTCTGTTCAAGGACAAAAGATAATGAAAGCCTAATACATATGGCAAACTTGTCCAAGTAGAAGAGAGAAGAAAAAAAAAAAAAAAAATCCATGCATATGAGTTTTGCAGATCAATTGGCAAATCGAGATCAAACTGCAGATATGACTAGAGTACTCAAGGAAACAATTTGAAGATTATTATAGATGTTAAGAACTTTAGGATGTATGAGTTTAACACAATAAAGTGATAATAAAATTGGTTTTCTATCCTCCTATTACTGTAGGCCTCCAGACCAAGTCCCAGCACCAAAGTATAATCAGCTAACCCGTAGAGACAATTATGTCATCGGGTGAACTAATTTGGAAATATTATGTGTGATGTAGAATCACTTTCACTGGTGAAAACACATTCACATTCACAATCATGTGGAAGAAAACAAGAAATATGGGGAGATTGATGAGACAAAATGAACTATTACAAGAATAGAACTATTATATATTTATCGAAAAGCTATATATTGAGGTACATTAATGGATCCGATCAGTTCTTCCAAACCCCAAACATGAATTCTGCAGTTAAGCTGTTCCAAATACTTACAAAAATTAAACAAGATCCTTCTCTGATGCTTCTGTTACCTCTGTACTTGGAGATGAGCAGCAGACCTATTTTATATCAAGTCAAAGGCATGCACCACTACCATCAAAATACGAGAATACCCTGGATTTCTACACCACCTAGAACCAGAAGAATGACACGATCAATACATAATAATCAATTGAAAAACAAAAAAAAAAAAAATCCTATTTTACTAAATTACTCTAATAAACATTGTAATGCCAAAGGGATAAGTATCTTAAAAGGTGTTAATTATTTATACTGTAATGGCCTAGGGCTTCATCTAAAAAGTCTAGCTAGAATGTATAATTTGGATTCCTTGTATGCATAGATTGCCACACCACCCCAAATCGGTCGGTTCAAGGAGAACCGAACCACATTAACTAGGAGCTGGGTCGGTTTGTCTATTAAAAATGGTTTTCCTTATTTATTCGGTTTGCATTATCGAATGCGGGTTTAACTCATTTAAAAATAGTATCTCTACTGAAAAAGGCTTCTGACATTTTATCCTTGCAAGATTTGTCCGACGCTTCTCCCATAAAACCCTAATGCTTCACTCTTCATTCATCATCCACTGCCATTGTCCATGGCCAATTATCCATCACTCATCATCCCTCACCTAGATAGTCGTTCCAAGAGGGAACCAGCCAAATCGAAACATTATTGGGTAGTCCCTCATCCGGGTAGTCACGGAAAGTTTTTTCCTCTCTCTTTTCACCCTTCCTCTCCTCTCTTCTTCCTTTCTCTCCTCTCCCTATTCTATGGCATTGGTTTGGTGTGATTCGATACCGTATGTACTGGTACCATACTGAATTAGTCATCAGCCAGGAATTACTAGTATAGTTCAGCAAACCTTGCTTGTATAATATAAGAACCCAAGCTCTTCCAGCACAGTTAATGTGGGACTAAATAAATATCCGTACAAGTCTTTACTCTCTCTATTTAAGCCCCAATACCCTGGCAAGACTCAAAGTCCAATCTCAAACATGATCACAAACACCATGATCAACTTGTGTTCACGCCAAAAAGGCCTATGCTGTAATCTCTCCGCCGTGGATTGGGTTCACTACAATACCATTTGTAACAATGATAAAACGCATGATAGGCAATTAATTCGATAATTTATACTATTCATTGTATTTGCACATGAATATTCAGAAAGGCCAACCATAGAATAAAACTCATATGATTTGATAAGTGGAAATTATTTATTTTGTAACTACATTTTGCACATCTGAGAAAGTCCTGGAGTCATTTAAAATAGAATATTTTTTAAATTTGGAAAATGGATATCATGATGGATGACAAATATTGATAGATTTACATGTTCCATCATGCACACTAGAACCTGACTGTTACTGTTTACTAATTTACAAGGTGAGGCATATGAAGCCCATCAAGTGACCTGGAGTATCCATGAAGTTGTAAGAAGAATATATATTGTGGTTCTCTCTCTCTCTCTCTCTCTCTGGGGGGGGGGGGTGAAAGAGTGAAAGTAAGGAATAGCAAATAACAAAAGCATGAAATAAAATCATGCATAACATTGCACTATATATTCATTTAATGTTTAAATAAATGATAGATCACTTCTCATTATGATTGAAAAGGTGGTTGAGGTTATCTATAGATTTTTTTTGAATGAATTCAAGATTACCAATTCGGTCAACATCCAATCATGTATTATCAGGCAGCTTTGGGTTAGAAAATCTCTTGCTTGATTTGGTAAGGAAGATGCTGTGTTCGGTGTACACTAGAATTTACCTCTTCAGATCAAAATGGGCATGTTGGCATCAAATCCCAACCCAACCACCCTACCTCTGTGCAGACAAAATGAAAAGTAAATTGCATGTAGGACCTGCTTTGTGGTCATTCTAGGTGCATCCACTAACAATGTGGAATGGTTTTGCATGACCAATAAAAGTAATTGAAAGATGACTCCCAGAAAAGCCCATTTAATGTTTGATCACTCATATACATCTGTAAAACTTCGTACGTTAGAAGAGAAGGTTGCCTAAAATCTAAAAGCTTTTGCAGCAGAACACTGCCTAGAGTTTATATTGAAATTCCAAATAGTAGGCATGATTTGTGTTGCATACTTTTCATGGATGATGAGGCTCATACATATGCTTAGGTGCTGCTCAAAAGACATGTCACTTGAACAACTCATTTTAGAATTATATCCTCCAACCTTACACACATAAAGAGGAATTGCTCAAGCTTTGCATGGGTAAGAGCTACTAAAAAATGTAAAAACAAATTTCAGGAGGATAAAGCTTTGCACACCTCAGCAGATGCTGAATGGATCACTTCTCTCTCAGCATCTAAATGGCTACTCAATCTCCTACAAACAAGAAAGAAATGCATAAATGCATCAGTCACTGGTTAAACAACTAAGAGAATAGAGAGAGAGAGAGAGAGAGAGAGAGAGAGGAGGAGGAGGAGGAGGAGGAGAGAAGGATCCAAAGAGTCACCTTGGCTTTTCAGACTTTGTAAAATGTTTAGACATTATTGAAGCCTGCATTGAGATTCCAAATGAAGGTCAGCGTTGCCAGTTCCTAGTAATAAAAGATTTTGTTCCCAAGGTTCAAAGAAATTGAGGTTTAACGGACATGTCCATACGAGATTCGTTACAGCATACCTTGTGTTTCAAATCCACAAGCTCTTAAAATATCCATGATGTGCCTAATCTTATATACAAACTCATTCACAGAGGAAAGAAAACCTAAGTGATCTAAGAAGGCCATAAGTTAATGGCACTTATATATTAATTATTGGAGAAGCTTGCATTTACTATTTCATGAAAAATAAAGAAATATATAACTGGACTGATGCAATTTGTGTCGAAACCAAAATCATGTATACATCAAGCTTAGATACAAACAAGTGCACACTGCAAATGAAAACCTACTAATCTATTTTATATTGCTCTAATTATGAATGTCCCAATCTACAGCACATTGAAGCCTGCCAGAGTTCAGTGCATCTCTGCTATTCACCATACTCTAATAAGAGCTTGATTTATGCATTTCCAGAAATAAATAACATGTATTCCTTACATTCATTGCTTGACTGGAAAGGATTTTCATATGCTAATGGCTCTTTGATAGAACTGTAATATGCCCCTGCCACACAGTAATGGGAAAAGATAACAGAAGGGCCAAAAAATCAACAATATTTTTACCATTGCTGTGTCCAACTAAAGCGAGAGATTGGTGATATGCTCATTCAAACTTCAAAATCAACCAGAAAAGTATCTTAAAAAAAGACTAAAAATATTTAACAATTGTAGCATGCAAAGCATGCATCATGTTTAGGAAAAAATGATTAGATAAAAAAATATTAAATGAATAATAAAATTAAAAATTAAAAAATATAATTGGAGATAGAAATGGGAGATGTATAAAGTTGCTCGAGGAGATAGAAATAAGTTTGTTAGAGAAGTTAGGATGGAGAAAGAAATTTGAGGCTTAAAAAACATATCATAAGATGTGAGAAGATGCAAATGAGAGGATTTAGATTATTATGTGCATGTTTTTTGTTTTCAAAGTACTCATGTTGCTGGTTGTTATATAATAAAGTTTTATTTGTGAATTAAATCAAGGTTTTAAATCTTATGGGATAAGGCTGTCCCATTTTTTTCCATGGAACGAGATGCGAAGCGCCTCGTCTTGTCTCGATCCTCGATCTGATCAAGCACCTTGGTACTTTCTTTGTATGCTTTTTTCTTTAAAAAATATTTATGAAGCTTTAATGTTTTATTTGATTTTTAAATATATTTAAACTTTAAAAGTTATATCTTTATAATAATTAGATCTATTTAAAGTGATACTATAATGCATTATGGCTGAGACAGAACGGGACCAAGAAACCAAGATTGGTCTTGAAATCTCTTCAGAATGAGACGTCTCGGTCATCTCGGCCTCCGTCGTACGGAGACTTAAATCCCTAAATTAAATAAGATTCTATTAATAGGCAAAATTTATAACTCCAAAGAACGCCCAATGCTCTTTTTAATATAATATAGACTACGCTTGTCAATGTGCAGTCTAACTTTAAAGGATCAGCAGCCATGCAGACTGGTATCAGGCACGTGCAACACTTCTGGTTTATTCACAAGGAGCATTAGCAATCATGATACTTTGCATGAGCATACTCTCCATCATCCTTCTTGTGATAAGACAATCATTTACAGATGTAAAAAATAATATTTATTAGAGAGTGAAAATGCAAGGGTGAACTTGAAGTTATTAGGAAGCGATACCCATGGCCTGACCAGTTTCTAAACAAGGTCCAAACTCTTACACATAAAAATATACTCATGCTGGGCTTTTGTATTACGTACACTCATTTCATCCAAACCAAGCATCAATCTATTAGCATGTTAAGATGAGATGTGCCAACCCAAAGCACAATAAAATAAATGCAGGAAATCAACAGACTACTTCCATCATTAAGACTGAATTTATCACAATAAGAAACAGTGACTAATTTTCAACATAGAAACTTAAACCTGCTCTTCAATGATGCTCCTGGCTTCAACAAGTTGAGCTTCCAGTTCAAGCTCTCTCTCAGTTGCTTCAGAGGTCACCTCTGCCCCTTTTTGTGCATCATGAAGTTGTACCATCCGTGCCTATTCCATGAAATAGATGATGAAAGTTGAACTAATCCATTCAGAAACTATCAAAAAACAAAAGAACAGAAAAGAAATCATCATGCTCCTCCTGATTCCAAGCCAATGGAAACCACCTTTATTGAAGCCATCTTAGTTCGCAGGCTCTCTTCTATTTGATCTCTAGCCATGTGGAAAGGTAGATCAAAAACATCCTACCAGTCACAATTGCATGACACATGACACAAGAGTAGATTAATTAGAAATACCTTACCTTTTATTTTTTTCAAAAAAACAACAATCAGTTAGAAGAAATTGCACCCCCCGCCTTGCAATTAACACCATACCATCCTGCCACCTAATGGAGACTGAGGAGACCCTGCCTCTTGTTTTTCATTGATAACAACAGTTTGTTGGGACAACCCATTTGAAGCATTTAAAAAGTCCCGCATATCCATCTAAAGAAATAAAAAGGATTGGCAAAATGTTTCATTTAAATTGTGCTTGAACAAATATAAACACAAATTGCAATTTAGATGAAGAAAAACCAGCATATTAAGAATCAGAATTGACAATATGATTTTCCAGTGGCTTCTATGATAATTTGTAAGAGAAGCAGTTTAGTGTGTAAACAGAAGACAGGTGAAGAAGCCATATCTAACTTCATTACAAAAAGAAAACTTTGCAAGACCATGAATTAATTAAGATGATCATTTAGTGATGTAGACAACATTATTCTTCAAAAGAAATCAGAAAAGGAAGCAAACCAACAAGAGATGAGATCTGTGAAGAATGGATAAAGATAGGAGAGAGATATGACGTGAGACAGTTGAATCAATACAACAAATCTTGGAGAAACAGAATATAAAATATATGGGACATAAATATATAAATATTTTTACATATATGAAAAAAGGCATCCATAAAGCATAACAGGTTATCATACTAAAACAGTTCCCTACCTCATACATAGCATCAACTCTAGAGTCAACCCTCCATCATGCCCATCATTAGAAGGTCAACATTCATCAACAAGAAAAAAAAAAAGGGTTATATCCTCCTTGTGTAACAACAAAGCTTTAATCCTAAACTAGTTGAGGTTGGCTAGATAAATCCTTTCTTTCTATTTAGCTCTGTTCTGATTTATATTTTTTGTAAGATGCAAAAATTTTAAGTTTTTTTTTATCACTTCCTCCTATGTGATTTTTGGTCAACCTCTACCTTTTTTTTTCTACATATATCAAGTTACTCTTCCATACAGGTGCATCTTTAGGACTACGTTGCACATGTCCAGGACATTTAAGTCATCTTTTCCTTAATTTATCCTTAATTGTAGCTACCTCTACTTTTTACAAATGGTTTCATTATATTTTTTTATATTATCACACATCCATCTTAACATTCTCATTTTCGCCACATTCATCTTATGTAAGTGTATTTTTCTAACTACCCAATATTCCATACCATAAAGCATAGATAGTCTAATGACTGTTCTATAAAATGTTACCTTTAATCTGGTAGGTACTTTATGACATATAATATTTCAATTGCACTTCTCAATTTTATTTAATCTATTTTAATCCGATGAACAATATCATCTTCAATCTCTCTTTCCTTATGAATAATCGATCTTAAATACTAAAAATGATCATTTTTAATAACTTCATGGTTCTTAATTTGTACTCTACATTTATCTCTATTTCTAATTATATTAAAATTGCATTTCATGTATTCTGTCTTTATCTTATTTTAACCTAAAATCTTTAGATTCTAATGCATTTTGTCATATTTCTAACTTACGATTAACTCTAGCCTTGGTTTCATCTACTAGTACTATAACATTTACAAATAACATGCACCATGAAGTATCATCCTAAATATGTCTAATAAGTTCATTTATAACTATAAATCTTAGAAAAATAGAATATAAAATAGCTGGAATACATACATTCATAAAGCATAATGTTGTCATAATAATATAGCCCCATACCCCATACAACAATATCAACTCTAGGTTTGTTATACAACAACATCAAGTCTAGGGTTATTCTTCCATCATGCCCATCTTTAGAAGATCAACATTAAAAAAAAGGAATACGAAAAAGTCCATCTCCTGATCCCTAGCGGTATTCAAGAAGTATCCAAAGCATATTCATGAATTATTTAGAATCCCTTTATCATTATTATTTTAAAAAAAAACCTAACCATGTATCCTGGCTTTATGTTACAAGTGTCAAAATCTGATATGTAGAAAATATGAACACAACATACAATTTAAATCATCCATTTGTTAACTCAAATGAGAAGCAATGCTTATGTGAACCACGACGATAACTAAAATTAAAAAATTGTTGACCTCATATTTGATTTTGATGAATACAAAACGATTAAGTATAATACTAAGAATTTTATTAAGACAATGATTTCAGGAATCTATCATGAAGAAAGGTGTCACTTCAAATTAAGGTATTCCATGTATCAAAGGTAATACAGGTAAAGAAAAATGATGGTGAATAAGTTTTAAAGCCATAAAATAATTTCAAATAATTTTTTTTTAATTCCAAACTGCATAAGTAATTTCATGTTTCAAATTGCTTTTGTTTTTCGAAACGTACCAAACTGTAAAATCCCAGTGGCAAAACTATAAATCCTATTGAAAGCAGTCAGTGGCAAAACTGTAAAATCTTAGTGGTAAAACTGTAACATCCCAGTGGCAAAACTATAAATCCCATTAAAAATAACCAGACATGGATTTCTTGCGTTCTTATGTTCTTTCCGAAATTTCGTAGACTCTGCGTCGCCATTGTTGATCGCAATTACTATTTCCGAAGTCTTTAATCACCACAATTTCTTTGCAATGTAGAAGGATTAGAGCTTGCTCATTGATTGATGATTTAATTGCCGCCATTTCTCTTATACGAATGCAAAAAAAAAATTTCAAATGAGTCGTTCTGTCTGAAGGCTTCATCTTCCAGCCTTCAATGCATTTGTGAATGAAGATTTTATCTAGGATTGGTTTTCAAAACTCGCTGCTTACTTATTTAATGCCGCCGAAGATTGCAAAATTTTCCATGGCTTGGTGCAGGTTTTTCAAACAATGTCTGCTTGTCTTAAATGCTTGGACATCAACTTTTAATGCTTGCCTTAAATGTATGGACATCAGTTTCAAATGCACGCATTTAATGCTTCTCAAATCTCCAAACGGCTATCCCCTGGTTCTTGCCCATTCAACCAAGCATTCAATGCTTGCATTTAATGCTCCTCCACTCCTCTCAATGGTAACATTCTGCTTCGTGCCTATATATAGGCCCTCTAAAGCTCTCATCCAAGGCATCCAAGCTGAGCAAGGCAATTCATCTTAGTTGAGTGGAAAGAAAAAAAAATCAGAGAAAGGAAATTTTAAGTGAGGAAGGAAAGGCTGAAAGAGTTCTGAAAAATTTTCTAGAGTGCCACTTTAAAAGTTTTCATCAGTGGAAGTGATATCAAAGCTCTAGCCACATTCTGAAAAGCAGTCAAGCTTCATCCATTCCTTCAACATGCTCAAAGGAAGAATCCATTCCGTAGAGTGGTCTTCATATGTTGCAAAGTATTTCTTTTGAATATCTGCTCACTTAAGGAGCTTCCTGTATACACTGCTTATATTATTATGCTCGGTATTTAAGTTTCACGATGGTGAAACTTGTAAGGGTATAGATCTACATGTGTAAGGCTTTCTTGTGCCTAAAAAATAAGAGGCTAGCCTAAAAGGCTAGGTGTAAGGCTCCCTTGTGCCTGTAAACAAGTTGCTAGCCAGGTTGGCTAGGATGGTTAGTAAAAATTCCCAAGGAGTTCTTGGGGAGTGGATGTAGGTGCAGGTTTGGCACCGAACCACTATAAATTGTTTGTGTCTGTGTGATTTAAATTTCTGTGGTGCTTGAATATTTTCTCTACACTTCACATTACTTTCCGTTAATTCTGAAATTTTTTAAAAGCATATATTTGCTAATTATTAATATTTTTGAGAAACCCAATCACCCTCCTTTTGGGTTGCAATATCTGGGCAATAAAAAAAAAAAAAAAAAGAGAGCACCCAAAATTCTTTAGTATTTGTTATCTAATCAAACCATCAAACTGCTTTGTTATCAATGAACAACACAAGGGGAGCCCATAATGTGCCATTTTTTTTTTCGTACATTCCTCAATTTCAGGAACTAACCTCCAAGAGAGCTCTATGAACTTTTCACATAATGAACAACTACCACATTGGGGAAAAATTTATATTCAAAAGCACTTCAAAACATGATTAAACAATGAGATGGGAAGATACCTTACTCTTAACTTTCAATTAAAATGACCATAAGACATGTGAAAACACTCCTATTGGATCACTAATAAAATCAAAACAAATCATGAAGATGTCTTAGTTCGATAAAATTCAGATTAGAGTTAAGCGCAAGAAAATGGCTTACTAGCACCATACAATCACCTAACGTGCCCTAAAGAAATCTAATTCTTAAAGATATTATTGGACAAACCATCTGAGAAGCCAGCTAAATCAACTTCTCGCATCATACTAAGCAATCATGAATTTTTCTTGGCATCAAACAAGAAAGAGCCTTTTTCAGTTTAATCAAGCTTGCAAAATTGAAAGGTGAGGCATCATGATTGTACCAGATAAAGGTGCATCGGATATTGATCCAATCAGGTGGACAAAAGAATTCCTCTAGTCCACTCAACTTGAATCTCTTAAAGAAAATTTAGAAGGTTGAAAAAATTGGCTAAAGTAGGTTTAAGTCCCCTTTTCTTTGATTAACTTTTTATGTTCCATAAATTATGGTGCATATCAGATAGAAAGTAGAGTCTATATTCTTTTTTTTTTTTTCACTTCTACTATTGGGTTTCTAGTAGATGAAAAGTAGAGTCTATGATCTTTATTCTCACTCTCTCTATTCCTTCTTTGTTAAGGTTCCAATGGATAAAAAGAAAATATGTGTTCTTTGCTTTCCCTCTCTCTATTCTCTTTTCTCCAAGACATGACATATGACTTATTTGAGTAGAATTTCTTCTCTAGGCACAAAAGAAGAAGGTATAAATTCTCTATTATACTATAGAAGTCCACTCTCTTTATTTGAGTTTGATAATCAATCGAGTCTTGGGGTGATAGGTCTTGCTCCTTGACCTTGTCCAATCTTTCCATGGTGGCCAAAACTGGCCCACATCAAGTCTAATGATCCTCTTGGATCCGCAATTGTGTAAAATATTTTAAATATCACAAATTTATAGTGGATCATTTCTTAACTTGTGGTCATGAAAGTCAACTTGTTTTATTCCATAGCTGATTAATTCACTGACATATGATCAAATGAGTGTAATTTTCATTTAGAGTATTTGACAAAGAATTGTCTTCAAAGGCAAACCAATTCTTAGAGTATTTTTTCAAGGCATGATGCAACATCAACAAGACCAAGGAACAAAACCAACTTATAAAGAATGATAGAGATTGTAAAAAATGGCCTCTCCAATATCATAACATTCTGAAAAATCTGCAGGCTTACATAGATCATGCATCATGACCATTAATGCCATTTAACATACAAGGGAAATCTATAGAAGCTATAAACCTCTGATTCCGCTATTCATCTTATTATTAGGAGTCATGTGAAGACAAGAATATAGAGGAGAAAAACACAAAAAATGTATGCCAGTTCCAAAATGAGATATCTTCATATCTGACCTCTACACATACAAAATCTCTACCATTAGAATCCAAAAGATGCTTGATAATCTCCAACCTTAGTTCCTAGAACTAAAAAGATAACCTACAACTGGCAGCCTAATGTTTATCCTTTATCTTCCAAAGAACTGCAAAACCAAGACAACAACTATTTCATAACAAAACCAATATAATAATCTCACTATTCCTTCAGAGTCTAAACATTTTCTTGTTTATGCTGCCCAAAAGGAGATGTTATCTTCCAACCTCTGATATTTATTTGCCATTGTCCCAAATGTTTGTTTAAAAGATACAACTTGATCATGCAAGAAATATTTTTTAAAAAAAATTTATATGCACAACGAAAATTTTGGGGATTGGACCGACGTGTAGTTCTTGACTTCAAATGTCATTTCCAATAGGCAGCTTGCATTGAAAAGGATAAAGCAAAGATAAATATACTAAATATAAAAAAATAAACTAAATGTACAAGAAAAGAACATGAACACAGACTAGGATGTCATTTTAGGTCACTAAATACTGGATGCTAGATGCTAGACTAAGATGTTAAATTAGTTCTCTGAATAATAAGTATTTCCCTTCATGCAGTGCATTCCACTTAAAATATGTTCTCTCAAAGTGAAGGATTTTTTTCCTTCCATTTCTAGAGGTAAATAAATAAAGCTGAAGCAATGAAAATGAAGATCAATTCAAGCTGTGTTTCTTTCTCCTGGAAGTAGCAATACATTAAAATGGCCTTCTTTTCTAATGCTTCAACATTTTATAGCAGTTATAGGTTTCTATAAATAAATAACTAAAGCTGAACATATAGCAAAGTAAGGACTATGATCAGCCCTCGGACTTCATGGGCAAGAATAATATAGCCATCTTTCCTTCTCTTGAAAATAACGACACCATAGAAAAACCTTCCTTTCTAGTGATTCAACCATCTGCAGCAGTCAAGGTATAGCAGCAATGACATATAGCAATAATTGGCAGAAGCGACAACAAGCAGCAAAGCATCCTTAGTTGTTCTTAACCCACCCAGACTCATAGGACTTTTACAATTCAAACATTAGCTACAAAATACACTTGTTGCTATAGGAAGTTAGATAAACGCAGCAAAGTTATGCATCTGTTGTAAATTTCAGAACAATGCTTTTACAAGGTTGGGCAGAGAGGAAAGAAGAGTGTATGAACAAAAGCAGGCAAAAGAGATTCAATTGTGCTCAAGAGATATGGAAAGAATAACATGTTCACAAATTCTTGAGCCTTGATATCATGAACAAAAAAAAAATAGTGGCATAAATAGCTAACTCGTCATGATCTTTAAATTAGGGAAAAACTAAAAGGACAAAATGTGGCTTATCACTCAAAAAAATCTTAGTATGATAAATTAATTGTCCAAAAAATAACCTTCCACTACATGGGTTTTTTTTTATTTTTTTGATAACCAGAGGGAGTTCCATCCCAATAAGCCCATAGATCAACCAGATCAAAGATACGTTCATGTAACAAAAGACAGGTAAAGACAAAATGCAGTGAAAAAATAAACTCTTCACAGCTTAATTTACATGTTTCTACCTGCATAGAACGTAGTAAAGCCCTCAAATCAGCATTCTCTGCCATCAGCTCTTGCTTCTTTACTTCATATGCATCAACCTATTGGCACCATGCAATGCATTAAGGAAATAACTAGCCACATGCATCAATTCACTGACTTGAACATTTTTCTTACAATCATTTTATAGAAATCACTGTCAGCCTTCTTTCCATTCCATGTTCCACGTTGACGCCCTTCTTTCTGTTGCCATAAACAATAGGCACCATCAGGTGGAAATATTCTTAACTACGTGAAGCATCAGAAAGCTGTACCAGGTGCAAAGGTTGAATCGAAAGCCAAAAAAGGCTAAAAAATAATGTGATGTGAAGCACATGAGGATTCGAGTAATCCAATTTGGTATAGGGAATTTTAGAAGACTAAGACTATGTGTTTATGCATGCATTTGCTCGATAGAACTATAAATTGATAAAAGCAATTTTAGAAAACCTGCAGTAAGTTCATTATCTCCATCCCTGACCGAGATTCCTTCTTTTTCTCCATTAACACTTGGTTTAGCCTCTCCTGCAAAACAACAGATTGATACCTCCAGTTATTGAAGTAAATGCATTTTTGGCATGTCCCATGATGCAATTAATGAAAGTTTTTGCCTAGATGAATATCTGATTATTTAAACTCTACACCACAGCAGTAACAATACCTGCAGTTTTATATATTCCTTCTCTCTTTTCTTCATTTCATGTATCTGTTGTGTGCGCACTTGCTATTCAAAGAAAGTTTATGAATAAGGAGTAATGGATTTGGGGCAAAAGATAATAAGACAGAGATGATGATGATGAAATAATATTTCCCAAAAAGGAGGAGGGGACGGAGGCACAATAGAAAGATATTTGTCACCTGATTACCAATGACCATTCTCTGAAATTCATCACGTTCTTGCTGCAGTTTTTCAATTTGAGCCTTCAAAGCTGCAGTGTTTTTAGACTCCTGATGACAATAAAAGAGTTACAAAGACTGGCTGTTCCATCAGCATTTAAGGAAGTGATCTATGGAGGAAATACAATGAACCAACCGTTCGGGCTAAAGTGGCTAGCTCTCGATCTTTTGCAGCTAAGTGTGCCTCAAGCCTTTCGACCTTGGCTTCTAATCTTGATATATCAGACTGCAATCTATATTAATACAACAGCACTGTCATCAAAAAGCATGCCTTTCAGTAGTAGCTTAAAATGGCATGATGTAGCTCCCAACATAATAGTGAAATATATCCAATCAGTTGATTAAGTAAACTAATCCAATTTATGCAGCTCCTAACAGAGGTGTTCCCATAGACTATTTCTACCTTTGAACTAAGTTAGGTGGCTTGGATTAGTGCGAAGATCTTGCAGACCCAATTGGGCACAAAATGATTCTCCACATGACTAATATTAACACATTAAACTTAAGTCCTTTTTTACCACCCAGAGAAAGTTTTCACATTGGAAACCAGCCACAAAGAATTCTATGCTATCATAGGACATGAAAATGCCAAACTCAATAGGTTAACTGATCATGGATATGTATTTATTTGGTTACGCATTGCAATAATATCTTTCATTGCTTGCATCAACTTTCTGAAGTGTGAGTAAAAAGTGGCATGTAGAAAAGATCAGAGAAGATATGGTGAAATCATGCTATTTTGCAAGTAGTTGAGGTGTTATTATAAATCATATCTTATCAATATGTAACCTTATAAATCCATATATGTTATCTCTATCTCAAACAAGAAAGATGAAAAATTAATATCATCACTGTTTATGGTTCAGAAGTAGACAGTCTGACCAGCAAAACATAAACCATAATCCTCTTGGCTTATCAGTAGTAAAGTAAAAGTCATGTCACATAAATAGTATCAGCATTTGGGTGGGGATGGAAAAGTGCTGGGAAGCATGAACTCAAAAATTATCAATAAATGGCCCAACTTTAAGATACCTAAACATAATGCAATGTGCCCAATACCACAAAAACCATAAAATCATCTCCAATTTGGTAAATTTGTACATATCTCAACTTGAACTTGTCGAACTATAGCCTGCATTAATAGACCATCATTCACATTGCGACTCTTCTCTATTTTGGGAAAGACAATATACTCATTTCTCTTAGTAATGACTTAAATTCCGATCAGTGCCACAGATAGCCCCAGATTCTACTAATTATGACAACGTAACGGTTGGATTTAAACTCTTTTTACATATACAAAATTAATGGGAATAACATCAATGGATCCCCATAAATTAAGGCACCCAACAATATCAAATTGATTAAAGAATTGATAACTTACCTCTGCCTCTGCTCATTAGATGACTCCCTAAATTCAATGTCACGCTGCCTTTGTTGAAGCAGAGAATAGATGCAATTGCATGTCCTTGCGATAGAAACCTACGGCCCAGAAAATAAAAATAAAAACACAAATTTAAGGGAAGAACGAATCTTTACAGCAAAAAACAAGAATTGTGCAAAAAAAAAAATTGATAACTATATGGGAACAAAGAAAGATCGCCCGATCAAGAAGACATACGGGATCAGTGGCAAAGAGATCGAGGGAAGCGGGGAATCCAAAGGTCACAAGCGTCTGGTTAAGATATTTGGTGCAATGCTCCAAATTCACAGAGTCGGCAAAGGCGTATTCCCTGCAAGATCGAATCAAAACCCAAGAAAACCGAAACTCAACATAGATCGAACGGCCGGAGGCCGCTCGAGGGGGAAGATCTCCTCACCCGATCCCGAACGGCGGCCCGCCGGATACCTGCATTGGAGTAGAAGTGAGGCCAGATATCGATTGAAGAAAAGAAAAGACGAGGGAATTCTAAAGGGGATCGGAGGAGGAAGTGGAGAGAAATTACTCCGAGGTCGAACTCGGATTGAGTCATGGACATTTCGGAACTCGGAGGCGGCTTCGTCCGGGGATCCGTCAGAGCGCCGTCCGCAAATTTGAACATGGCTTTATGTGGTCGAGAACGAGAGACCGTGCGGAAATTATTTATTCGCCTTGCAAACGTGCGCCGCGCGTGATGGACGCTACCAATCCGCGTTACTTGCGTTGCAAAGCAGACGTTAACGGCATATATATATATATATATATATATATATATATATATATATATATATATATATATATATATATATATATATATATATATATATAAAACGAGTGATACTGTTCTTGTATAAGTCAGTTTATATACATCAAAAAATAAGATCTACTGCAGAAGAATAAAACTTTCAAATTTATGAATCCGCATACTAACAGCAAAGGTAGCCACTCAGTCCGCTATCGAGTTGGTCTCACGATAAATATGATGGATCTGGACAGAATCAACCTTCCATAATATAGATCAATAATTTCTCAGAATCAAATTTGAGGAGCCATCTAGGTAGCTTTCCTTTAATAACCAAGATTAACACATATTATTTTATGCGGACCCCTGGAGGAAAGGTTCTGCGTGCGTGTCCTGATGTTAATCAGACGGTCCGGATGGTGGAACTTTTCCTCGGCTTTAAATAAGCGGTTAAAGTTAAGCGTAGCCACAACCAAAGCATAGCCCACTCGCCGGCAAATTAAAAAAATAGCAACCGGATCGGATTCGGTTAACGGGTCGGGGCTAGACCACTAATGGGTTCCCACTCTTCTCCGAATCCCTCTTCTTCCTCTTTGGTCCAGCCACTGTAAAAATGGGTTGGAATTAGGAGAAGGAAGCAAGGGGCAGGAGGAGGGGAGATCGGAAGTAAGTGCATGCCTTTGCTGCCCGGCAGGAATATGTTACCGCTGTACTCTAATGGCCTCGCTCGGCGTCTATTCGCGGCTCCGCCTTCTCTGCCATCGGCGCCGCTCCCATCGCCGAGGTATTTCCCTTTCCCCCTAGCCCACTTCTATTAAAACCTTTCGATTTGAATAGACTCGTTCTTTTTTAGATTAGGAGGAGGTAATCCCCCACCTTCAACACGATACCCACCTCAACCTTCGATGGCCGACGCCAACCGTAGTCAAACCCCCGCCTCCTTATTGGCAAGGGGTGATACCATCCGAACAAACTCTCAGTGATTGAATAGACTTATGTCATCTGTTAATAATTAAGGCAGAATCTATGTATTGAAAGTTTATCGTGATCTTGGGAAGTATTCGGATGCATACCGACTTGCTTCGTGGTATAAGAGGATTTAATCAGATGAAACTTGTTTTTTTTTCCCCTTTATTTCGTGCGATTTACTGTGTTTCTAAACAATTAATATCTCAATTCTTAGTAAATAATATGCTTGCAGGGAGGCACATCTTTGGTATGTGATTCCTGATGAGTTGAAGGATGCTTCCCTTCTAAACCAGTATATGGAGCTCCTGTCTCCATGCGAAAGACAAAGCGTTTTACGTATGAATGGAGAGAGGCTTCAGAAAGGTGCCCTATTAGCTCGAGCCTTGGTGCGCACCACTCTTGCAAGATGTATGGTCCAATTTCCTTTTCTATTTCTCTAATTAGTTTCATCTGCCAATGTAAGTATAATGTACATCTCTGACTTGATTTCCATCTTGTGGTTTATAAGAGGTATATTCATTAAATCTGGAGATCCATGACCATTCTTAAATTATTGTTTCGGCAAATAGCTCTGATTTTAAGCTCAGTATCTACCTTGTTTTGACTAATATTTTGAGGAGTTCATTTTTTCCTCCGGGGTGAAAAAATAATGTAAATTCAGAAACATAAAGAAAATTTAAAATAGGACAAGAAGATGAATCAAAACTGTTTAAAGTGTATCATTGTTGGAAACCGTTGGTGTATTATGTGTGATGTCAATGATCAGAAATCTCATTAAAAATGTAAATGACTTAAAATAATTAATATTATGCAAATTTAGATAAAATTCAGAAGAACAGTAGCAGTGAGAATGATATGTAAGACACCATTTTGAAACTACAATCTATTGCTTTGCGAAAATATTATACACTAAGTAGATGCATTCATGTTCATGTAGCATAGGCTTTTTTGTTTGTAAAGTTATACATTGCCAATTTCAGATGTTTTATGCCTACTTTATGAAATTTAAGCATTATATTTATCATCTTGCTTAGTCTGTACAAATATAAAACACCAATATAACAAAATGTTTGAAAAAGACCTTTTCTACTTAAATGTCTTGCAAGTTACAATCCAGCAACTTTTTGCTTTTGAAATTACTCCAAGGTGATATAGTTTGAGATTTGTCGTGAAAAAATGTTTCTGTCAGGCTGAAATTATTCAGTCAAGTAATGCATAGATTCTTTTAGTCTGACACAAGTCCATTTGAACTGAAACTGGTTAATTTCTGATGGAAACTCAAAATTGGCAGATACTGGATTTAAATGTATTGGTTTGGTAGAAAATGGCCAAGGCTACCAAAAAACTGAAACTCGAGAAGTTCCATATTTCTTTTCACTGATATCAAACCTTTCTTTTGTGCTTGCAAAGGCTAAAAAAATTACTTGTGCTTTCAAACCCTCCTCCAAGCTTTTTTAGATGTGCCCATGATGACAGATAGAGTGTTGCAAAATTTGAGCTAGTCCTTTATGAAATTTTAGTTCGAAAGTATTCTAGGTCAACTAAGCCATATAAATTTTAACCTAAGAAAGTAAAAGGTTAAATATGACAAGGGCCCAGCAGTTTGCAGGTATAAGGAAGATTGGTCATAATGCCACATATTTGCCCTAAATTTAGCATGGACTGGTGCATATGTTATGTCACATAATGAAGAATTTTATGTGATAGAGTGGTCAGATAAATGCTTGCACCTTCGTTTGATTAGTGTGGAACATATTATAAGACGTTGCTCCACAAACCCAGGATCTTTATTTAATTTGAATGTCATATATGGCAAATTATGGATCATCATATCCTGCTGAGACTCCCTAAAGCTATATCTTGCTCTTGGCCTAAGAGCCCATTATAGCTTGATATTTAGGCTGTTTTTGGTCCAAAGCCAAAGCCAAACTATCAATGAACCCATTATATGCCCTTTATGAAGTATACGTATCATAATCAGTTTTCTTTTCGTGCAATCAGAGCAGTCACAGATTGATTCACCAGGCCAATTTCAAACTTTCTTGCTGTATGGTAGCTCATTACAAGTCAAAGGATTTATCTTGGGGGTTGAGTTATTGGCTTCTTGTAACCAAGCAGCTGACTTGGTGATGTTGAGTGGTTCCATGATTAGTGACTTTTTTTCAATCCCTGCTTGCTCTGAGTTGAGTAACTTGTATTGTTCTCTGAATAATATTTGAGTTTGGATATGAGCCATATTAGCTGTCTATCATCCTTTCCCATTGCATCACTGTATGGCTGGCTAGTGGTTCATAAACAATGTCAGTGGCCAGCAATAGTTAGTAAAGTTGGCTACCTGCTTAAAATTTCAGAGCCTTATTTATTCTTAAAATGACAAAATGATTTCATAGCATGTGGAAATTACCTATGCTATCTTCAGCAATCAGCATGCTTTCAAGCATTATTGCCTTAACTGGTTTTATTGCATAGGAAGAAATAGTTCCGTAGCAGTATTAAGTTTATATGCATATGATTCCTGACAATTAATTTTGTTCAATGTTAGATTAGATACAGATTGTAGAGTGAGTCCAAAATCATTCAAATTCAGAAAGAATAAATTTGGGAAGCCTGAGGTAATCAATAGTCAACTGGTGACTGATTTCAGCTATCTTTTCACTAAATTCTTGTATGGGTTTAAGCTACTCCATTTTTTATTTAATTGTGGTTAGCAGTGACATGCATACTAAAATTAACCATCTTCTCAGGTAGAGTGGAATAATTGTAATCTCTGGGCCCCACCACCCTTGCAATTCAATATTTCACATACATCTACCTTGATTGCCTGTGCTGTGACTCTGGATGCGCCAGTAGTATTCTGATCCCTTTTATTAACCCCTAAATGTCTTTGTTTCATGCACTTTAATAGAATGTTATAGTTAACATGTTCGATCGGGGTTATGACTTTTACAGATTGGCATTGATATTGAAGAAAAACAACGGAAGACGAGTAATGATATCCTTTCTCTTGCTCGCCGTTATTTTTCTCCTATTGAGGTTGAATATCTGAGTGCTTTAGCAGATATTGAGAGGCAGCAAAGAGAGTTTATTAGATTGTGGACCCTTAAAGTAAGGTTTCTGAAGGCCCACGTTCTTTCATAATGTTAATTATTTTGCTTGCGTTTGATCAACGTTTTTTCTCACCTTCCTCTGTCAGCTGCATATGAATGATCCATACCATCGTATCCCTCCTTGCATTTTATATATATTTTGCATAAATTCAACAGATAACAAGTATTTGTTGGTCATGCATGGAGTTGTGTTATGATATTTAACTTGCAGCATCTGTATGCATAAAAACATAACTACCTTTTCCAACCTCCAGGAGGCATATGTCAAGGCTCTTGGAATGGGGTTTTCAGGTGCACCTTTCAAGGATTTCACAATTCGGTTGGAAGCAAGCAACAGCAAGCAAGTCACTGTGGTATCGAAATCCGATGTATGTGTAAGTGTTCAACTGTATCTTGGTGGCTCTTCTTCTTCTCCTCCTCTTTTTTCTGCCGAATATTTTTTTATAGTTCTTTGTGGTTTCTTAACATATATTTATACGTTAACAACCATAGTTATTTACCGAAGCAAATCACCAATTTTAATGCATCTGACCACTCTCCCATGATGGTGCCAGGCACCTAGAATAGTTGTGGAAGCTGTTGATGATCCTGGAAACCTCACAGATGGATGGCAATTTGCCCTCTTTGAACTTAATAGTTCTCATTATGCAACAGTTTGCATGGAGAGGGTTGTAAAAGATCCAGGTATCTTTTAGAACTCCAGGCTATTTTGAACTAGCTTATGAATTCAAATTGTCTTTTTTTTTCAAATCTTTTTGGCTGCCGCAGATACAGAAACCAGCTCACTGAAATTGGAAGTTTGGAGAACGGTTCCCTTTGTAGAAGATGAACGTGTTACAGAAACGGATGCTGTCAAAAATATCATTGGATAGCGTTGGGCTCTGGATTGACACTATCATCATTGGAATTATATATATATATATGAAGGTGCTGCTAACAATGAAAAAAAAAGATTGCTCATATTCTATATTAACTCAAGAGGATGATAACTATCAAACAGCAATTTCCCTTTGAAAAGGTAGCACTTTCACAGTATTTACCATTTGTAGGCTTCCAAAGAACAGGTGCAAGTTGTGAACGTCCATCATCACTGTTCTCTCATTAACCAACACAAATGTACATTTTCAAATTGGTTTAATTGATCATTAATGAGATATCATTTTCAGACATTATGTATGCTGCGCTCCATTTTTTTTTTCTTCAATACCTTGTTTAGTTCTGTCCAGCTGAAGCTTTGATGGTTATCTCATCTTTGTTAACTTATAAAATATACAATGTGATATCAATTGAAGCTGGAGACCTCAAATTTTTTTGGTTCCAATGCATAAGACATTGTCTTACTTTCTTTTTTGGGATGAAGCATAATGCTACACTTTAGTTGCATGAATAAAAGTTTTGGTTGCAATTAGTTGTCATTCAGAGCTTGTAATTTATGTGCATTTTCTCTTAATAAAAAACATGCACTTTAATAATGGTCATACGTGAAATCATAAATAAGTTTCTTCTCTTATTATGCTTCCTTAGAACTAATTCCTTATTGTCTCTTCACCCAACTCTTTGTTTTTAAAGACTTAACGTGCCAGTACCTACAGACTTTGTCTTTATATTCTTTCAATTCTAAACTTTCTGGTTGAATCATGAAAATATGTTATTTTATCTTTCCATTACAAATGCTGTCTTCACATTTAAATGATGTAATTCCAAATCTATCCTTGCTACCACAGGCCTGTGAGTTCGAAGGGATGTAAATTTAACCATGGAAGGTATCAACAAAGTCTAGTCCCAGCTTTTGACTTTGCCCTTTGCCACCCGTTGAACTTTATATTTATCTAAGCTTTTGTCTGCTTTAAATTTCTTTTTAAAAGTTCATTTGCATTCAATGGGTTTTCTACCTCTGGATAAATCAACTAATTTCTAGACTCCATTCCTTTTGATAAAGTCTAGTTTTTTGCATATTGCTTTCAGCCATATGGCTTTTGAGAAATTCTATGGATCCTCTCAACTGATTTATGCCTTTTACAATTTGAAGTATGATATAATAATCTTTTAGCTTTTGAGATGGTTCCTTTGGTCTCTTTCTTCCACCATGTTAGATTTCCATACTTCTTGGAACATTATCATTGTCATTGAAAAGGTATTGATCTAGTTCAACTCTAATAGGATCACTCTTTGCAGCATCAGGCTTTTCAGCCAAGCATTAGTTTTGCCCATGAAAGTTTCTTGACTGGTGGTTTCCCAAAAAAATATCACCTCAGCTTTTTTATCAATCCCTTTTCCTCATGAAAGAACTTATACCCAGTAAATCTGCATTCTCATGTTTTGTTGCCTAATTTATCCTTGCGGTGTTTTGGAATGGGTATATGAGCTTTATATCCTCAAAGTAAGTTTTGATATGTTAGTTTTTAAATCAATCTAGTATTTGGAAGATGTTAATGGTTAGCCTTTATTTTGACTCTATTAATGATATATGTGGCTGTCGGCAATGTTTGCCCCTAAAAACATGAAGGTAAATCACTTGTGCCATCATTGATCTTGTTATATCCATTAGAGTTGAGTTTTGCTCTTTTCTGCAATTTTATTTTGTTGTGGGGTATAAGGCATGGTGTATTATACTTGTAGAGCTCATTAAAGGTTTCACATTCTCCTTTACAATCATTATTCAATGCTTTGATGATTTTAACCAATTGGTTTCTGCTTCCATTTTTTAGAAGTTTTGAATTTTTCAATAGCTTCAAGCTTATATTTAAGCAAGTAGATATACTCGTATCCTGAATAATTATCAATGGTGGTGACAAAAATTTATTCTCCCATGAGTTTTTTTTCCTGAGTGGTCCACATACATTTGAGTATATTATCTTTAATAAATCCAATGATTTCCAATGTTTTGAAAAAAAAAATCTAGAAAATTTTCCTTTTATACATGGTTCACAAATATCAAAGTCAATTGGATTTATTTAAGGTATTAAAACCATTTGCTCATTTAAGCATTTTGCCTTTGCTTATGTGACCAAAGTCCTAAACACCATGGATAAGAATTATTAGAAGAAGATGAGACATTCATATACTCGAAATAAATTACATTTTATTAGATTTATTATTGATAAGATATATATTATCAGTTCTTACATTCTTCACAATTACAGCACCCCTTAATGAATACAAAACCCGGCCTGATATTAGACCCTGCTCTAATGTGGATGTTGACATTAGATTCCTGGGAACATTGTGAGTATACAAAATATTTTGGAGTGTCATATGTAGGCCCATAACAATGGATTCTCCAAGCAGCTTCACCAAGCACATCATAGTCTAATGCCTTTTTGTTGGAGGTGATAAAGCTTTCACAATCTTATGACACTTGTCTTGTAGTGTTTGAATCTATCTACCAAAGATCATGTATAGATTCTACCACCATTACGTTTGAGATTCTCAATAAGATTTCCTCTTTTTTTTTGCTATTACCTTTTCTCAACTTTGGATATTTATTTTTGGAAGTATCCATATTTTTCATAAGCAAAGCACCTCTTCTTGTCCTTCATTGACTTTTTATTGAACTTCTATAGCTTCTTGATGAGATGTAAGAGCCTATGGTTCATAGAACATCTAAAAGAATTGCGTTTAGAGAAATGCTCAACAATAAGTAGGCCTCTATCATCAAGTCATCTTCCATCTCCTCTTCCTCTCTTCTTCTAAGGAGGCAGGAAAAGTATTTATGGTTAAGTTGATTTGCTCATTAAGTAAAAGATGTGATTGCATGTACCTATGATTTTGAGAGACTATTCAAAAGAGCAGTAACTTGCATTTTTCCTGAAATTGACTGACAAACATGAGCAATATCCTTGGGAATAATTTCCATTTTGCATATTTGATCTACCATGCTATCATTTCTGAACATAATCTCTCTGTTTTATTTATCCAATAACAATTAGATATATGTTTAAGACTTGGGACCAGATATCTTTCAGGAGTAGCCACAAGTTCTTTTGTAGTTTTAAAGAATCATATAGAGGAATAAAGCCATCTTGCATATGGTTCATAACGATGCCATCTGGAATATCATCATACTAACTTTGGTTCTTTGTATTGGCATCAACATCATCTTTACTGGTAACTTGTAGCCTTTTGGCATCAGCATCATCTTTATTCATAACCTGGTGCCTTTTTTGAGGTGAGGGTGTAATGGATTGTTTCAAGCATAGAAATACGATCCTTCTCTTCCATATGTTTAAGAATGATCCCATTTAACATACTTATTTTGATCGAGTCAAATCGTATTTTTGCTAGCCATTTTAATGTGTCAAAATAAATACACGAATATTGATAATAAAGACTACTAGTGCTATAATTTTACAATTAATGGTAGAGTAAAATATGTCTACTATTAAAATAAATATGAAACATACAATTCATGAACTCCTGGAGTATATAATTCTAGTGCTGAACTAGTTAGGAAAACTTTTTGTATATCACCTTCGGTGCAGGATGGCCTACATTTGGCGTAATGATTTGCCCATGTATGGGCCTACATAGAGAGGTCTGCTTACGGATCTCGTATCATAGATGTGCGAACCCATGCCTGGGTAAATCATCATGTTGTAGGCCATCTTGCATCGAAGGCCGTGTAGAAAGACTTTTCCAATTAGTTATTATGCATAGTGATTAGGTGAAGCCTTGAACTTGTTGAGCCTTATGTCCTTTCTTCTTATCCCTTAGGTAGTGTTTGAATTAGGGGATAAGAGGGGATATCCAAGGGATATCCCCTCTTATTCCCAAAAGCCATAACTATACAGGATAATAGAGAATAAAGTTAACCAAAGGGATAATCCATAGTTAATCATGGTTAACCATAGGATATCCCCTCAATTTATTTCCTAGAGAATGCAGGAATAGCTGGTTATCCCTCCAAATAAGAGTAAAAAAGGTTATCCTATGGATTTACCTTTTTTGCATTTGATATGATCAATGGGATAGCCAAGGGATATCCCTAAGGATAGCTCGGGGATAAACACTATCCCATACACTTATCCATGCATAATATTTTTTCTATCAAACACTACCTTAAGGTATTTGAAAAAAAAGTAGGAACTTGCTTTATGGATCGCATGTGGTGCAGAACACGTGCATTGCATTCGATGGTTTACTCGTGATCTAGCATGCGGCGAGCCTTACTTTATAAAAAATTAATTTTTATTAGATTTCTTGCGTGCATGAATGAATCATCATACATGATGTGCACGGATCTATAACGCTTATAGTGCACAAGGTATTTTCAAAAAAGTAACATTGTTCCTTTTTAATTGGCGTGCAATGGAGGCGGGCTTTTGCTTCTAGAATTGATTTGAGTCGTGTCTGGATCTAGGATGGTGAAGTAGACCATATTTTTGGAATTCAGGTGCAACCAATAATATAGAGCTATGACTTTGGGCTTTGGTGCAGTTCGTTACAAAGATTCTATCATTTCAAATTAGTTTGGTGGTGGTTTAAAATAAAAATTGTTTTTATAGGGGCCATGATAATGGTCATTTTCCATTAGGACCACAGAAGTAGAATCAAAATGATGTTTTAGTCCTAGAGGATTGACTGGGTGGGATTAAAAGTTTGAGAAAAATTCTTAGACTGAGGTTTTAATGAGCTAATGAAAATTTTGATTTCTATTTAGTTTGGGCACTCTTCAAACAATAGTTTTTACTTAGTTTATTAATTTCAATTGAAAAGAAGCAGACTTGATGGATTTAGATCCCAAGCACGGCAAATCTTCATTGATTTTCTGATGTAAATTCATCACAGACTCCTCTCTTTTGCATAAACCTCGCTCTAATACTATTATCGGACCTGGAGGATAATAAACCAATCAGCAAATGTCTCCCGACCAAGGGGGCGGCGGCCATTCGTATCCAATATAACATGGTTGAAAGGGCCTTTTGTTGGAGAGGTTTTCTTTTGAGAGATGGGTGGCGTTGCTGCCATTGCTCTCCGAGGAATATGAGATTCATTCATATAGAACCCGTGTGCAGTACGGCATAGGATCCTTGAAATCTTGTGCACGAGTGCATGAATTCGAACCTCAAATGGACGGCTATTCCTCCTCCTTGAATTGTATACCAGCTTCAGTCCTTTACTCACGGTTTATGGATCTTTTTTTTTAATTTTAAGTTCAGACCATCGAATGAGACGTGGGAGGTCTTGTGCCTCACAAGGCCGACTGGCCAAGCAAAATCTAGGGTTGAAAATGGATCGGATAAACTTCGATCGTATTCATATCTGTATTCGAATTATATTAAATTCGGATAATTATTTTACAGTTTAATCGGATTCGAATACGAATTCAGATATATTTTTAAATACGGATACGAATATCCATTTTATTATACATGAAGGGATAATATTTTAGTTTTTGATTTTCGAAGCAAAGCTCGCCAGCCCGGGCGCCGGGACGGCCCAAGTGAAAGCTATATTTTTAAGTTAAAAAAACAACACCAAAACGCTCGGAAGGCATGCATGATCGACACGTCGGTACGGATCGAACAAACTCCTCTGAGCCCGCTCCCTACTTCACTTCGGCACTTCCTCAGTTCTTCGCTGCTTTCTTCCAATCTTCCGTTCACCGTTCTTCGTCTCGTCTTCCACTCCACAGTCGACATCCAGACTTCCTGGGAGCGATCCGTGGAGGCAGCAGCGAAGGAGACGGAGTTCTTTCTTCCAATCTTACGTTCTTCGTCTTCCACTCCACCGTCCACATCCAGACTTCCTGGGGGCTGGGAGCGATCCGCGAAGGCGGCAACGAAGGAGACGGACCAGACGGTCGAGGAGGAGCTGTCACGAAGCATCCTTCCCCTAATCTTCGCCGCATCAGCCAATAGGTCACATGTCAACTTCCTTGAACCTTGATCCTTTCCAAATTCCCAATTTCAGAGAGAGAGAGGAAGGGAGGGAGAGAGTGGCGGAGGAATCGAAGCTTTCTTCTTCCTCGATTGTTCCCCTGTTTCACCGGAGGAATCAAAGCTTTCTTCTTCCTCGATTGTTCCCCTGTTTCAGGTGAAACAGGGGAGCAATAGCCAACAAGGTTTCCTTCTTCTTCGTCTTCTTCTTCGAGAGAGAGGTCTGAAAACTGGAACCATCCTCTTAAAATTTAGACTGGAACCATCCTCTTAAAATGTCTTGGTGTCATGCACTCACTCAGAAATTGTTTCTGCTCCAGCAACTGCACCGATTGTATTAGCTTTTGGATTGAAGCTTTCTTATTGCTATTGTTATTCTTAACGTGCATATATAAGCAGCTTCCAGAATTGAAAGACAAAGGCAGGCCTTAGAAAGAGATAGAGGTCTATGATATGCTCTGATATTCACTCATCTGATATGGTAAGATTAGTCAATCAGCTGAGCATTTAACATGAGGTCCAATTCACTTGAGACTTTCCTTTAAGTTGGTGTGATTGCTTGATGCATTTGTTAGCTTTACATAGGGTAAGTAACACCCCCAATGAAAATGTCAACTCTAATCTTAGTCTTTAACCTACGCTAAATGCTTCTATCATTTTTTTTTCATAAATTGCTGACAACTTAGCAATCTACGCACTCCATGATGCTTATTCTCTAAATGAATCTTTATGTCAAAATGTCATGGTAGGTAACACCTACTTGTATGTATCTTTTGGCGACCAACGTGCTCATTGCTGCCACCAGCCTTGATTTGGACTTTGTAAACTAATCTACTTGCTTCCAATGGCACGTTTGGTGGAAGAAAGAGCAGAAAGAAACCAAGTTCTAGTTTGTTGCAGGGCCTTAATTTTTGAGAAGGGTATAACCTCTCAATTAGCAGAGATGAAAGCAAGAATGGCATAATGAGAGACTTAAAATATATCATATGAAGGAAAACCATAGCTAAGGGATGTGGGGTTTACTTGTAGGTTTGGGCTATGGAGGATTGTAGAAAAGGAGGGCAATAGTGATCAAGTTAGCTTGAGTGGTCACTGAGCTCTTATAGGGTGTTGGAAAAGTCATAGGTGATGCAAAGGCCAAAAGGGTTGGGGAGTAATTAATTAATTGTGAGCTCTTTGATGAAAGAGATTGGGAATGTGTTTGGTTCATAATATGGGATTGTTAATCCAATTTCCTGGGATTAGATCGAAAATTGAAGGGAAGGATGAGTTTATTAATTTTGGATTTATAACTTTGAAATATCAATAAAATGATAGAATCATGCCATTTGAATCCAATTCTTACTCTTTAAAATGCGAGATTGAGTTGAATTCCCATTTATACCACTATACCAACTGAGTTCTGAGAGGATTGGATTGGAGCTTCCTTCTGTGAAGATGTAAGACGAAAGTTATTTCTCAAGGATGGGATGATTGATTTGCTATTTTCTTCAAACAATGAGACATGTTTGATATCTGATTCGTATCCGTATACAATAAATATGGATATGCTGGATATTCGATTCGTATCCGTATCCATATATAATAAATATGGATATACTGAATATCTGATTCGTATCCGTATATAATAAATATAGATATATTTGATATTCGGTTTATATCTGTTTAGAATAAATATGGATATAAATTTTAATATCCATTTAGTTTAGTATTCGTATCTGTATTTGTTTCGTTAAAAAATATGGATATAAATACATTCGTTTAGCAAAATCGCATGCTGAAGTGGGTCGCATGCGCCCGCGATTCCGCGCGGATCCGAAATTTCGAGCTCGCGCGCGCGCACTGAAATCTGTTCACGGTCCGGTGGGCGCCAAAATCCGGTGGTTCTGGCGTCCACCAATGAAAAGCGAGATTCACTAATCTGACGGCTGGATATCGAGACAGAGGCTTCCCACGGATCGCTGTCCCATCCAACGGCCAGCGCGAGATCCGTCCACCTATATACTGGAACCGGGCGGGGAAACGAAATCAGAAGGCGAAGGCTCCACGGAGGCGAAGGAAGTGAAAGAGCTCGAAGGAGATGTCGGGACGCGGGAAGGGAGGGAAGGGGTTGGGGAAGGGCGGGGCTAAGCGGCACCGGAAGGTTCTCCGGGACAACATCCAGGGCATCACGAAGCCGGCCATACGGCGCCTGGCGCGTCGTGGTGGCGTGAAGCGCATCAGCGGTCTCATCTACGAGGAGACCAGAGGCGTGCTCAAGATCTTCTTGGAGAACGTCATCCGCGACGCTGTCACCTACACGGAGCACGCCCGTCGGAAGACTGTCACAGCCATGGACGTCGTCTACGCCCTCAAGCGCCAGGGCCGCACCCTCTACGGCTTCGGCGGCTAGAGATCTTGCGGTTTTGGGCCTGACCTTAAGAGCTGATGGCCTTTTTGGTTTTCATTTTTACTTTTCAAATTTCTTCCTTTCAATGTTATTGACGTTCCAATATATTCGGTTTCTATGAAAACTTTTGGGTGTTGGTGGAGTTTTTCGTGTGGTAAACTGTGTGCGGATAGTCTCTGAAGGATTTTATGTGGTGATACGCGGGTGTTTGTAGATAGATGGCATTCGATCTCAATAATGAGATCTCCATTTATATATTATGTTCGACGAAATGCAAGCAACGTACAGATGAGTGGCAAATTCTCTTTTGAGTGAAATACTAGACCAAGCAACTTCTAGCATCAGGAGAGGGGTTTTCAGCGATTGAAGACAATTGGATGATACCTTGAAATGGGTCTGAATGGAGATCTGCTTCAAAATCATAGCAGAAACAGAGTCGAGGAAGCAAATGGTCCCAACGAATAGTTATGGCACTTTCACGAGTATTTCAAATCACCGTGTCTTCAAAGGGTGGCAGGCCCCATTGGCTTGGATTGAAATCCAGCAGGGAGCTGAGAATTTGGTCTGCCTCCTTGCAATGAGAATCATTCAGCCCTGCATGTGGGATCATTACAACAGGCCTGCATGATGGACACAATGAGAACTGCAGTCCAGAATGCCAGAGCTCCGAAATCAAGCCCTTGATGAAATATGGAAAGATAATGTCAGATGTGAAGTGATACTAATGTTTCCAACTATTCCAGTTTAAATAAATTATCTGAGCATGCGTTGTTGAGCGTTGCAGGTGACATTAATGTGGATTTGACATTTAGGAGAACCAAAAAAAAAGAAGAGAAATCTAGCATGTTTAAGCCTTATGATGGACGTCGGTCACCGTTCACTGGTTATTTGTAACTTGAAAGACCAATTCTATCCTGGACTGAATAAAAAGAAAAAGAAAGGATAGGTCACCTCTCTAAATTAGAGAACTAAAATTAACCTGTATGTTACGCAGACAAGGTATTTGATTGCCTAACACGAATCTTGTCTCATAATCTACTCTATCCCAGATTATGTCCTATGTGTTCTTTGCCGCAGGTAATGAGAATTCTTGAGTTGAATCGAATAATTTTCTGACAAATTGCTTACAGCCCTGCACTCTTTGCTGCAGCTACGCCTGATGGTGCGTCTTCAAATAGTAAAGCTTTTCCTGGATCCGCATTATCCTGATCAACAAATATGTCAAGTGATTTATTTATATATATATATATATAAAGATTTTATATAAGAGAACACCATGGAAAAGAGATCATCTTGTCGACAAAGATGAAACAACATTACTCAATGGTACCTCAAATCTTTTCGGACGAATGTCTCACCATGATTTGGGTTAGCAACTCAAAATTCTGTTTATGAGTTCTGCCAAAACATATCCAGCTGAATGCTGGAAAAATCATTACTCGTAGAGCGAAATAACCAAATTTCAAGCGAAAATAGGCATAATCTTATGCGTGGAACTAGAAACCAGTTGAAGAGAAACAATCGATGTTGCCACACATGGGTATCCCATTTGCATGAAGATGACCAACCAAGCGCTTGGCTCCTGTAACAAGGGAGGGCAAGAGCTCCATTTATGCATCAGAAATACTAAAAATAAAGGCTCATGGAGGTCCAACCAAGGTGAGGGAGTAATTCACAATATCATTTAACTAGCCTAAGATGGAGAGTTTAGAGGACTCACCCGGCAAGAGTTGGCAGGAAGGGAAGAGCTCGTTCAGCATCGCCTTCCGTTCCTCGAAGAAATGAGACTTGCCAGGCCCGACTCTTCCACGAAGTGCGGGACGACTCTGCGGGCTTCTTCCCGCTGAGCCTGGCCTCGATGGACCGGTCGTACGGCTTCCCGAACCTCGCCAGGACCCGCTCCTGGACCGAAGTGTAGAACGGCTGCGTGTCTGCATCACCATAACGGAAGACAACCTGTCAATAGGGACATTCGCTGCTGCCCTTCTTTACCAGAGAGAGAGAGAGAGAGAGAGAGAGAGTACCGATGAGGGTGCCATCGAAGTCGAAGATAACGTGGGTGATGGGGACGTTGGATGGAGAGACCATCTCTTCCTCCAACCCTGAGGATGAGGGCGACGCCATGGCCAATCCAATCTCCTGCTATGGTCGAGATTGGCGTTCCGGGATGGGAAGGGTGGGCTCCGTTTGGTCAACTGCCGATTTCCGTGTCCACCAGCCCTGTTACGTGGAAAAATAAAATTGCGGACAAAGATTTGTTTAAGAAAGAGTTTGGCTCTCAACTGTCCGATTGGATTTCATGATGATGATGATAAAAAACACAACATCAATAAGACAAGGTCAGGCCAAAGCTTGTTTACTTTTAAAACTGACGATTTATGTATGTGATGTGATGGATGCATGCGTTCCATTCAAACTTCCCAATACTCCAGTGACAGCTCACGAAACTTCTTGCTCAGCACAAGTCGTTGGGAAAAAAAATGGCTCTGATTCCAAGCTGACAAGCCAATGAACAAATTCAAGTGATATTCTTAATGTCATCACTTGGTATTGGAAAGGATTCTTATTTCCCTTTTTTTTCTTCTTCTTCTAGATTTTTCTGACTAGCTTTTCCCATCTATAGTCATAAATAGGTAGATATGTAGGTTGACTGATTTGAGCTAAGTAATTATAAAATTATTGAAAAAAAAAAGGATGTCCTGTTCAGATTGTACCATTATTTTGATTATGAGAAGTAAAGTTCATCGGGAATCTTTATTTTTTTTTTTTTTCTTTCAAAATTCACCCTATATGAAAAAAAAAAACTCAAAAAATTGGAAACAAAAAACCAAACTTTTCAATATATAAAAAAATCATTCTAGGGCTGCACTATTAAAAATAAAATTATTGAAAAAAAAGATGCTTTGTTCATATTGTACTACTACTTTGATTATGAGAAGTAAAGTCCACTAGAGGTCTCTATTTTCCTTTTTTTTTTTTCAAAATTCACCATATATAAAATAAAAAACTAAACATTTCAATATATATATATATATATATATATATAATGTATATGTATATATATATATATATATGTATATATATATATATATATATATATATATATATATATATATATATATATATATATATATATATATATATGTATGTATATATATATATATATGTATATATACATATATATATATATATATATGTATATATATATATATATATATATATATATATATATATATACATATATATATGTATACATATATATATATATATATGTATATATACATATATATATATATATATATATATATACATACATACATATATATATATATATATATATATATATATATATATATATGTATATATATATGTACATATATATGTATATATATATGTATATATATATATATATATATATATATATATATATATATATATATATATATATATATATATATATATATATATATATATATATATATATATATATATATATATATATATATATATATATATGTATGTATGTATGTATGTATATAATCATTCTAGGGCTGCACTGTTAGAAAGGGTGAGCAAACGACAAAGGCTTATATTAGTTGCCTCTCGAGTTTAAACTTTCTCAGAGGCCATGAGTGCTATATGATGTGGAATGTATCGTGCAAGAAATTAACGTAAAGCAATATTCAAATTTTAAGGTACTTTACTTTTTGAAACGAGTAAGAATAAACGAAGGATGAATATGCGAAGAGTAAAGTAATTTCCCGTAGAACACGATTCACTAAATAATAAAGAAAACATGATTCTAGGGTTGAGAAACCACTACTTAGAATAGGTCTGATTATCAGGCAATGACGGTCTTCGTCCTAAAAAATTAGATCACACAGCTCTCAGGATGAGCGCTTGGAAGAAGCTATGCTCCCGCGAATGTTTTGGCTTTTCTTCAGATGGCTTCGGAGGCACGGAGGACTTCATCAAAGGATTATAGCATCTTGGCATCTTGGGACTGTGATGCTTGGAATAGATGTTGGAATTGATATTTGTTAGGCCTCTCATCCTCTTCCTCATGGAGTGTTAATGCTCAAGAGCATAAAAAATAGAAAAAGAAGACTCTTTTTCATTAATCATCAATTGTTCTCTACAAGGAGGGAGGGATTTTTATAATAAACCATAACCCTTGAATTAAAAAAAGAGAAAATAAGGACGTTATATTGTTTCCAAATAAGGAGATAGACGACATCTTAAAATAAGGGAAAGAGATCAAGGGATGACTTTCCAAATAAGGAGATGGGGTGGATAGGGGCTTATTTGCTTCCTTTTATGCTGAGATAACTTCATGAAAATCTTGGGATGCCCTAATTGAGTAGATATCGCCTACTTTGACTGGATTCTATGTGGGGCCTTATTTGCTTCCTTTTATGACTTCATGAAAACCCTAGGATGCCCTAATTGAGTAGATGCACCTACTTTGACTGAAATTTCATGTGGCTGTTGAGGTAGTGCACTGAATATGGTCTTTCATGGTCTTGGGTCTTCAACTTCTTACATTTTGACTTAATAAATCTTGACTTGACTCAAATAAAATTACTGGACTCATACTTGACTCAAATAAAATTACTGGACTCATGCTGATAAAACTTGATTACAGGACTTAAAGTCAAACCAACATAAAGTAAGAAATTCATAATGACTCTGGACTCAAATGAATTAACAGGAATCAAAAGTCTAATTACATCAATCAAAAATCCATAACAAGCTTAGTAACCTATGTCTTATCCTGATGCCCGCACCACTATACCTCTCAAGTGCAATGCATGTGATAAAAACTAGTAATATTAACCATCTTAGAAATGGAATTTAGTATACTTAGAAATATGAGACCAAGGGCTTGGTTAGGTCTATAAATTCTATCCAACACCTTCCCTTAAATAGAAATTCTCACTATTATAGCTTCCTTACATGCAAACAAGATATGCAAGTGTGATTATTTCTATCAAAATCAAATGTTCATTTAAGCATAGGAAAAGACTTGGTTTGTACAATTTTAGTGGTAAACTATGACTTCTAAAACTAGCTAGCAAGCAATCCTAGTTTGATAACTGATGTAGGTTGAAACCATGCCTCTAATGGTCATAAGACCTTCAACCAATCTTTGTACCATTTTCAGATCTATTTTTTGATTAATCTTATTGATAATTTTCTTATGCAGATCTCTAACATGTTGTGCGAATGATTCAGCTGACTCAGAGACTCATGCATGTATGGGCAAAGGGATTAGGTCTATGGGTCTATTAGGCTTATAACCATGAACAATCTTAAATGAATTCTTACCTGTGGTCCTATTAACTGAACTGTTGCAGGCAAATTCGGCTCTAGATAACAAAAGGTCTCAATTTTTAATGTTTTTTACCTATAAGACATCTCAACAAGTTTTCAAGGATTTGGTTCACTACTTCAGTTTGGCCATCAGTTTGAGGGTGGTAGAAAGTAACAAATTTGAGCTTAGTCCCTAACATGTGTCAGAGGGTTTTTCAAAAGTAACTCATGAATCGAACAACTCTATAAGATACAATGATTTTTGGTAGGTCATGTAACCTAACCACTTCATCTAAAAAAAGTTTGGCCATCTTGGAGGCATCAAAGGCTTGAGAACAAGGTATGAAATGAGCCATCTTGAAGAATCTATCGACTACAACATAGATTGAATCAGCCTCCTCTGGGTCTTAGGCAATCCTAACACAAAATTCATACTAAGGTCTTGCCAAGGATAATTGGGTACAGGTAACGAGGTATAAAGGCCAGTGTTTTGCTTGCTGTTTGGCAATAGCACAAGTGTTTTGCTTGCTGTTTGGCAATAGCACAAGTTCAATATCTAGCCATAATCTGGGTGACGTTCCTGTTAATACTTGGCCAATAGAATTGGTCCTCAATTGCTAGAATGGTCTTGTTCCCACTGAAATGACTAGCTAGACCTCCTGCATGGATTTCCCAAACTAGAAATTCTCTAAGAAAAATCCTAGGAATACACAACTTGTTGTCCTTAAAGAGGTAGCCATCCTGAAGAGTATACTCACTATGTGAATTAGATGGTCATTATTTTATAGATTAATAGATTTTACTAAAGTTGGGATAGGTCTCATATTCCTCTTTCGGTTTGTCAAAACCTATGACTTCAGTCCTAATAGAATTCAAGAGCATGGATCGATGGCTAAGGGCATCAGCGACCTTATTTTCAGTACTAGCACGGTGTTTTAGCACAAAAGTGTAAGCTTGAATGTATTCTATCCACTTACCGTGTCTAGGGTTTAATTTCTTCTAAAAATTAAGGAATCGAAGTGCCTCATGATCAGAGTATAAAATAAATTCCTGCGATAGTAAATATTGTCTCTAATATCTTAGGGCTTGAACTATCGTATAAAATTTCTTATCATAAGTCGAGTACCTAAACTTAGTCTCATTCAATTTCTCACTAAAGAAGGCTATCAGATGATTTTCTTGACTTAGGACTCCTATACCCACTCCAGAAGCATGACAAGCAACCTCAAAGACCTTTGAAAAATTGGGTAACCTCAAAATGAGTGCTTGGGTCATCTTTTTCTTAATGTCTAGGAAGGCTTTATCTGCAGCTTTAGTCCATTCAAAGGTTTTCTTCCTAATGCAATCATTGATGGGTGTAACTATAGAGTTAAATCCATGAATAAATTGTCTATAGAATGTAGCAAGGCCATAAAAGCTATGCACATCATGTATACTAGTAGGTATTGGCCACTCAACTATGGACAAAGGTGACTCTATTGGTCAAGAACTCATATTTATTCAAATTGATATAGAGGCTATCTTTCCTAAGGACTTGACAAACTTGTCGAACATGGCTTAGGTGGTCTTCTTTAGTCCTATTGTAAATTAAAATATCATCAAAATAAACCATAACAAATCTTTCAATGAACGTTCTTAGAACTTGGGTCATGATCCTCATGAAAGTTCCAGGAGCATTGGACAATCCAAAAGGTATTACTACCCAATCATAAAGATCATCCTTAGTCTTAAAAGTTTTTTTTTTCACTCATCCTCGGGTCTGATCCTAACTTGGTGATAGCCGCTCCTAAGGTCAATCTTAGAGAAAATAGTTGCTTCAGCTATCATATCTAGCATGTCATCAAAACGGGAATAAAAAATTAATACTTAACTATTATTTTGTTAATGGCTCGACTATCAATGTGCATCCTTCAAATGCCATCTTTCTTGGGGGTTAAAAGGGTAGGTACTGCACATGAATTCAGACTTTCCCTAATAAATTCTTTCTTGAGAAGTTCTCCAACCTATTTTTATAATTCTAAGTGCTCAGTGGGATTTATCCTATAATGTGAAAGATTAGACAAAGTGGCTCCCGGGATTAGATCTATAGTTTGTTGTATGTCCCTTAAAGATGGTAATTGATCAGGAAGTTCTTCAGGAAAAACATTTTGAAACTCTTTCAAAAATTCTACTACCTTCTGAGGTTGTTCTTTTTAGGTTTGATCATGAATTTTTCTAGTAGTTAAGATCCAAACTAGTGAACCCTCAGTGATCTCGCATTCTAGTTCTTTAGCGCTGATCAGATTTAATTCTGTTTTCTTTTTTTTTAGGTTACTAGATTTCCTTTAATGTAATCCTTAGGTAAGTTGGGTTTATCACAAGCTTCTTTCCATGGTGGTTAAAGGAGTAGGAGTTGAATCGACCATACAGGGTAGCATCATGGTCATATAACCAAGGTTGACCTAAGATGATACTGCTAACTCCCATAGGAAAGACATCACACCATACCTTTTCTTGATAGAATTATAGTTGGATCATGACTTGGCATCTCAATTTAATAGTTATGAAAGTTGAATCTAACCAGGATACCTTATAGGGATTGGGATGAAAAACCATAGATAAACCTAGGGTTTTGATAGCACTAGTTAAGATGGCATTAACACAGCTTTCGCTTTCTATGATGATCTTACATACCTTTTCTCCTAACTTCACAAATATCTGTAGGATATGGGTCCTACGCCAATCCTCTTGTTCTTTGGTTTGGGTCAAGATATATTTAATAACTCCCAATAAATTAGATGACTCAATGACTTTCTCATCTCATTCATATTCATCCACTAAGTGTATTCCAGCTTCATACACTTCTTCTTCATGCTCATTAGTGGGTTCAGGATCTTTTTCCTCTAGTTCTCCTATGTGTAGGGATCAGGTTGGGCATTGACTAGCATAGTGTTCCAATTTATGACATCTAAAACAAGGAGCATTAGGATTAGGATTTCTTTGAACTTCAAGTGACTTATCCTTATCTTTCTTGTGGGTCAATGGGGTGCTAGGAGTAGGTCAGTTTGGGTGCACTTGACTAGACCTTGATTTTTGATTAGGGGTACGATTCCTAGTGGGTTAAGGTTGACAGATTATGGATCCCCTTTGGAATCTCTCGTAGTCTATCTGATAAGCTTGTTCAAGATCATGTACATCTCTTAAAAATAATTCTTCTGAATGTCCTCACGTAGTCTAGCCCTAAATCTAGATAGGGACACGGCTTTATATTCATCTATGCTACATCTCATGATATATTCATCAAATTTGGCTATGTATTCAAATACGGTCTTGCTTCCCTAACTCAACATCTGCCATTAATCTAAAAGTCTCTGATGATAGGATATGGGGAGATACTTTTTCATAAGCTTAAGTTTCATGACTCTCCAGGTAGCTATGGGTATATTTCTCCTTTACCTAGTTATCCTTTCAACATTCCTCCAGTATAGTCTAGTCTGATGAACTAACCTAAATTTAGCAAACTTAAACTTCTCTTCAGACATTTTATACCACTTAAAGTACTGGTCCATATCTCATTCCCAATCAGTGTATACCTTAGGATCAAGACTGCCATCAAATGTAGGTGCTTCTAACCTGATGTTCCTAATAGCTCTCTCATCTTGGTCCATAAAGTCATGATTGGGTCTCCTCTAATTAAGCTCCAAGATTGGGTCATGGCATGGGGCTCTTCTAGGGTTGAGAGGTGTCTCAAACTCATGCTCAATATGGGTCTTATGGGTTTCTTCTAGGGTCCTTACCTGTGTCTCCATTTGGGTGAACCTATGGTTTAGTTGGGCAAGTTGTTTAGTAACGGCCGTTAATTGGGTTTCAAGATTAGATTCCATGGTTAAACCAAATTGGGCTCAGGGTGGATGGTAATGGGTTACTGATCTGGTGGTCATGCAATACACAAATTTGTTTTAGGATTTTTAAACATAGAAGCTCAAGTAGAATGAATCAACTCAACTTATAATCAACTCAACAATTATCCTTTCCACTAGCCAGGTAAGATGTGGGGTTGTAGGAGGCTCCCTTCGCTCTCACAGGGACCTAATTAGAAAATCACAAGTCTACTTAAGGCATTTGCCGTCGGACTCCTAGCCTTAGACACCACTTTCAAGAAATAACTGAAGGATTGAGTACACTAATTTTATCACAATACTTGAAACTCAACCATGTGGGTATTCTTAGCTTTGCTTTAGGTTTCTACTCAATTTTAATTAGGCTTGGGATCGAAATGAGGGTGGTTGTTTTGGGCCCAAGGAAAGGTAATGAAATCCTTTCCTTACCTGAGATAGAGAAATGGCCCTTAAGTGAATTTAGTGATGCATGCACACACATATTAAAACCTAAAGTAAAATATGCAGATATATATATATATATATATATTATTTTTTTTTTTTATATTGTAGATCTAAAATAAGAAAAAAATTACATATTTAATGAAGATTAATTAGATGATTAGAAAATTTTAGCACTATGCATGAACATGTCCTAGCCTACTCTGATACCAAACTGATGCGGGATGTACCATACAAGAGATTAATGTAGAATAATGATTCAGATTTTAAGGTGCTTTACTTTTTGAAACGAGTAAGAATAAACGAAGGATGAATATGCGAAGAGTAAAGTAACTACCTGCAGAAAATGATTCACTAAGTAATTAAGAAAATAAGATCTTAGGGTTGAGAAACCACTACTTAGAACATGCTCTTTCTTTAACAAAACAAAACTTATAAGAAGGGATGGGTTTGATTACCATGCAATGATGGTCTTCATCCTAAAATATTGGATCACACAGCTTCCGGGATGGACGCTTAGAAGAAAAAGCTATGCTTCCACGGATATTTCGGCTTTTCTTCAGATGATTCCAAAGGCAAGGAGGACTTCATCTAAGGATCGTAGCACCTTAGCATCTTAGGGCTAAGATGCTTAGAATAAGTGTTAGTATGGGTATTTGTTGGGCTTCTCATCCTCTCTCTCACAGAGTGTCAATGCTCAGGAGCACAGAAAAATAGAAAAAAAAGACTCTTTTTCATTAATCATCACTTGTTCTCTATAAGAAGAAGGAAGAGGTTTTTATAATAAACCCTAACCCTTGAATTACATGAAAAAAAAGAAAATAAGGGTGTCATATAGTTTCTAAATAAGGAGATAAGCGACATCTTGAAATAATGGAAAGAAACCAGGGATGGCTTTCCAAATAAGGAGATAGACGGCATCTTGAAACAAGAAAAAGAGATCAGGGATAGCGCCATATTCTGCTTTCCATAAGGGGTTGGCGGTAAGTCACGTTCCATAGGAGGCTTATTTGCTTTCTTTTATTGAGATGACTTCATGAAAATCTTGGGATGCCCTAATTGAGTAGATGGCGCCTACTTTAACTGGGATTTTATGTGGGGGCTTATTTTCTTTCTTTTATGACTTCATGAAAATCCTAGGACACCTTAATTGAGTAGATGGTACCTACTTTAACTGGGATTTTATGTGGTTGCTGAGGTGGCACAATGAATGTGGTCCTTCATGGTCTTGGGTCTTCAACTTCTCACACTTTGACTCAATAAATCTTGACTTGGCTCAAATAAAATTATTTGACTATACTGACAAAGTTTGATTATAGTACTTAAAGTTAAACCAACATAAAGTAAGAAATTTATAATGACTCTAGACTCAAATGAATTGACAGGAATCAAAAGTTTAATTACATCAATCAAAAACCCATAATGAGCTCAGTAACCTCTGTCTGATCCTGGCGCCCGCACCACTATGCCTCTCAAGTGCAATGCATGTGATAAAAACCTGTAACATTAACCATCTTAGAAATGGAATTTAGTATACTTAGAAATATGAGACCAAGGGCTTGGTTAGGTCTATAAATTATATCCATCACCTTCCCTTGAACGAAAATTCCCACTATTATATCTTCCTTACATGCAAACAAGATCTGCAAGTGTGATTATTTCTATCAAAATCAAATGTTCGTTTAAGCATAGGAAAAGACTTGGTTTGTACAATTTTAGTGGTAAACTATAACTTCTAAAACTAGCTAGCAAGCAATCCTAGTTTGATAATGTAGGTTGAAACCATGCCTCTAATGGTCATAAGATCTTCAAGCAATCTTTGTACCATTTTCAGATGTGTTTTCTGATTTCTGATCACTGGTCATAATAACAAAGGCTCATTGCTTATTTTTTAAAAGCCTCACTCCAAAATGATATGGCCTGATTTCTTACAATAGTTGCATATATTCCTCTTCCGACAAAGAGATTGTACATGCCCGAATTTATTACATCATTGAATATCTTCTTTATTTCCATGCCTTTGTTTTGAATGATATCTTCCACATGAAGCAAGAAATGCAAAATCAGCTGAATTAGTTTTTGTGTCTAGTTGTGCTTGTGTCTTTAAGCATGTTTCATCACGAATGAGTTGTCCCAATACAGATTCCATTGTCAAATTTTCATGATTAATTAATGTTTTCCTAGTTATCTCAAATTCAGGTAAGCTTCGTGAGGAACTACATCACTCTTTCGCGATCTCTTTCTTTCTTGACTTCAGTATATGCAGTAGCAAAAATCTTAGAAGAGGAAATCATGTCTTGTTCTGTCCACAACTTCAACATTTCAGTATCAAAGTTGTGAATATCCCTATCTTCTTAGTTGACGTTGGCTATTTTGTATTCAAGCTTGAATTGCCTTGACTGGTTCACTTGAGAATAAATTCCTTTGAGATGATTCCATATATCAGCAGTAGTATCAAAAGACCGAAGGCTTAGTGCAATATCAGGTTCAACTGAGCTAAGAATCCAAGAAATATTCTGTGTATTCTTTGTTTTCAAACTAATTTTCTTTTTCTCATCATCTTCTACCTTCTTTGATCTATCAAGAATTCCAGAAAATCCCTTGCCATCAACAAAAATTCGAAAATGAAATTCCCATAGTGCAAAATTTCTGCCATATAAACATTATTAATTGTATTCTATATCTCCATGTATAAAGATTACAGACCTTAATATATACAACAAAATAAGTGTTGGTTGTGGCAGATGGTGGCTACCTAATTGATCAGATTGAGGCTAGAGTTATACTCTATGTTCTTAAGATAATTTCATCCCGTAATGATGCATACAGTCAGTATGACGATTGTCTCCCAGGATACAACAGTCTTCTTTTGATGAAAGCAGCATTACAATTCATCAAAAATATCGAACCAAGAATGCTGCTCTTTTTTTAATGCACTATTGCTATACTATCCTTAGAAAGTATGCAAATGCCTAAGAACTCAATTCGGAATGGAATTGGAATGAATGAAATGAAAGGGTCTTGGGTCCTATTATAGGTTTTAGGTGCCCCTTGGAAGCAACCCTACGACATTGAATTTAATTTGAATTCTTTGATCGGATTTGATCAAAGGATGTGAGGGTTAAAGGCTTATCACCCTTGATATGTCCATTAACATCGTGATCTTCAGATCAGGCGATCGGATAAGCCTTTTCATGGCTGTGATCAAAGATCAGCCGATTAGATAAGCCTATCATCATCCTGATATGCCTTCTCACCATTGTGATCTGATAATCACGTTATCAGATAGGTGTTTGCACATCTTTAATATGCCTTTTTATGATCAAATCGTTGACTTATCTCCAACCATATGATCGGACGGGTGCCTTATCACCAACCGATGATGGATGGGTGCCTTATCACCAACCGTCCTGTTGACTGGTTAACTGACGGGTGTGAGCCGTTGGATCGCGATCGCGATCATGATTTGATCACCTCATCTCGACCCTTCATCTGATCGATCAACGATCAGTTCTGATCCTAATCCGATGATCAACAGTCAATTGATCTCAGCCCTTTATCTTGATCCGATCAGTCTCCATCGTTGGATCCTCCTGATCTAGAAAAAATTTAAAGCCCCTCAAGCTCCTCGCGATGATTTGCACGTGCAAAGTGCAAAGTGCACCTACAATGTGCCCATTGCGCCATTCGCACATACGTGTGGCATCACCCTCAAGCTCTCCACTTGTGGTGAGCCTAAGGAACTTAAGCTTCAAGGAAGTGGTTTCCATATAAGTAACCCTTTCTTTCTTAATTTTTTCGATGAGGGACTAAATGTCCCCGCAATTTCTCATTCATACGCACAAAGAGATAATGGGCTTTCAAGGTCCATTAGGGTATTTAGGGTCTATTTTGGCCCATTACCCAATAATCCCCTACATGAATGAAAATTGGACTTAGATCAAAGATCAGCAAAGATCAGCAAAGGCAAACCCCCACATAAAAGGATTTTAATGCAAATGAATATGCAGACACTAAAGAGAGTATAATGGGATAAAGTTGTATCGGGATAGGTAGCTTGTGGCTTTGAACCTTCCTTAGTGAGTTGTTATCGAGTTTACATGCTAAAAGATGAACATGATGTCTTGAACCTTTCAGCATTTTGTGTAAACTAAGATAATAATAATCACGCTACTTCTTCCTGAGCATTCTTTTGGTTCTCATGGTTGTGTTCATTTTGGCCCCGAACAACTCCTGGTCTCATGAGTGCTTCAGAGAATTAAACCTTAAAATTCTCATAAAATTAGCCCAGTTCACACTCACATAGGTGATTCTTATTAAGAGTATCCTGCTATACCCCACATGATGTTCATGTCATAAGAATTATTAAAAGCAATGCTTATCCTAGTACCATTAGTAGGTAGCACCAATTATCATAGGAATGAGTAGGATTGAACATCCTTAGTGCTATCAAGTCTCTTTATAATTTAGTTGTCCCTTTTGAACCTAGATCTTGGGATCTCCAGTCAGCTAGGTTGGGTATCCACTATGAAGATTTTTCAGTTATAGGTTTTAAACCTATTCCCCTCGATAAACAGTTTACTTGATCTCTTGGTAACCCCTTTGTTAATGGATCCACTAGGTTTTTCTTTGACTGAACATAGTCAATAGAAATTACATCAATTTCAAGTAACTGCTTAATGGTATTATGTCTGCGACGTATATGTCTAGACTTACTATTATACATCTTATTCTATGCTCTGCATATTGCCGATTGACTATCACGATGTATGCATATTGCAGACACAGGCTTTGGCCAACATGGAATGTCTTCTAAAAGGTTTCGAAGCTATTCTGCTTCTTCAGCCGCCTTTTCTAAGGCAATAAACTCAGATTCCATAGTGGATCGAGCTATGCATATTTGTTTAGAAGATTTTCATGACACAGCACCTCCTCCTAAGGTGAATATATATCCACTTGTGGATTTTGTATCTTCTGTGTTAGATATCCAATTTGCATCACTGTATCCTTCTAGTACAGCTGGATATCTTGAATAATGTAATCCATAACTTAGGGTATATCGCAGATATCTTAATACCCTTATTAGAGCTGTCCAATGATTTGGACCTGGATTACTTGTAAATCTACTCAACTTATTGACAGCATATGCTATGTTAGGATGAGTGCAATTCATGACTTACATTAAACTGCCAATTATACGTGAGTATTCCAATTGATATGGGTTCTCCAGTATACTTAGCCAAATATAGATTAACATCTACAGGTATTTTTACCGGGCTAGTATCATACTTTTTATATGTATTTAATATTTTCTCAATATAATGAGATTGAGATAATATTATTTCTTCAGATGTTCTAGTTATTCGAATCCCTAGTATAACATCTGCAACACCCATATTTTTCATATCAAAATGTTTGATCAACATTTTCTTTATTTGTTTAATCATTTCAGTATTACTACCAATGATTAACATGTCATCTACATATAAGCAGATTATCACATACCCTTCAGGCAGGGTTTTGGCATATATATATATTTATCACATTCATTTATTTTGAATTAATTTGATAACATTACATTATCAAATTTTATATGCCATTGCTTAGGTGCTTGCTTTAATCCATATAAGGATTTAACAAGTCTACACACCTTCTTTTCTTATCCTGGAACAATAAATCCCTCAGGTTGTTCCATGTATATTTCATCTAATTCATCATTCAGAAAAGCAATTTTAACATCCATTTGATGAATTTTAAGATTGTTAATGGCTGCAAAAGTGATTAACATTCTTATAGATGTTATTCTACTTATTGGTGAATAGGTATCAAAGAAGTTTATACCTTCTTTTTGTTTGAAGCCCTTAGCCACTAATCTGGCTTTATACTTATCAATTGATCCATCAGCCTTTAGCTTTTTCTTAAAAATTTATTTGCACCCTAAATGTTTCATACCAGATGGTAAGTCTACCAACTCCCAGGTATGATTGTGTATGATGGACTCAATTTCATTATTGACAGCTTCTTTCCAAAAGGGTTCTTCTGATTAGACATTGCCTCCTTGAATGTCTGAGGTTCATCTTGTAACATATAAGTTACATAATCAGGACTAAAGGACTTTGCAACTCTTGGTCTCTTACTGCGTCTGGGTTTATTTTCAAGATATTCTTCCTGATGACTACTACTAGCAGTATTATCATAGGTTCTTTTATTTGAACTTATTTTTAATTTTCTTTTACTTGAAATATATCTTCAAAGAATGTTGCATTCCTTGATTCCATGATTATATTTTTCTATATATCAGATATATCAGATTTATACACAAGAAAATGATATGCACTACTATTATGTGCATAACTGATAAGTATACAATCAACAGTTTTAAGTCCTATTTTGACCTTTTTGGGGTTCGGAATAGCTACTTTAGCTAGACACCCCACACTCTTAAGTAATTGTAAGAAGGCTTCTTTCCTTTTCATAACTCATATGGAGTAACTTCTTCTTCTTAAGAGGTATTTTATTAAGAATATGATTTGTTGAGAGAATTGCTTCTCCCCATAAATTCTGTGGTGTACCAAAATTTATTAACATAGCATTCATCATTTCTTTTAATGTGCGGTTTTTACGTTCTACAATTCAATTAGATTGAGGCAAATAAGGAGCAGTAGTTTGATGAATAATACCATGCTCTTGATAAAATTTATCAAAAGGTGCATCGTATTCACCACCTCTATCACTCCTTATGGCCTTAATCTTTTTGCCAAGTTGATTTTCAACTTTATTCTTATAACATTTAAACATTTCTAAAGCCTCATCTTTAGACTTTAGTAGATATACATAGCAGTATCTTGTTGAATCATCAATAAATGTTATAAAATACTTTTTACCTCTTCTAGTTTGAACTGACTTTAAGTCACATAAATTACTGTGAATTAAGTCAAGAGGTTCAATATTTCTTTCAACTGATGAAAATGGTGTTTTTGCTAATTTAGCTTCAACACACACTTCACACTTGTAATGTGGATCGATTTCATGATTAGGTAATAATTCTAATTTTATTAATTTTTGTAATGAATTAAAATTTATATATCCTAATCTATCATGCCATAAACAAGAATAGTCAACCATATAAGCAGAAGAAGAAGCTTTATTCATTTCAAGGTTTCTGTGTACAGTCATTACATTACCATGAATAATCCATTATTTAAGTAACCCCTTCAAATAAATATCCCTCCCTTAGTGAGTATAAATTTATCAGACTCAAAGACCATCCTAAAGCCATATTTGCTTAGCAGGGAGCCTGATATAAGATTCTTCTGGATGTCAGGGACATAGAGCACATCATTCAGTAGAAGCTCCTTGCGAGATGTCATTTTCATAACGATACGGCCAAGTCCTTCTATCTTGGATGTAGTGGAGTTAACCATGACCAAATTTCTGCCATTGATAGAGTATATGATGAGAACATGCTCTTATTAGAGCAGACATGTCTGGTAGCTTCAGTATCGATGTACCACTCTGTTGGCCCCTAGATTGATTTTGATGATTACAAAACAATTAAGACTAAGTTTATTATGAAAATTAAAATTATTGCAGGGATGTACAAGTGTCATACAGGTGAGCCTTATCAAGCAAAATTTTATTTGTTACATAGAAGCTTATTTTCTCTTACCTTGAATATAGCTAATTGATTCTTTATTCCTTGGATTATTGCATGTGAGCTAGCTTATTTCCTTCCTTAGCTAGCTTCCTCCACTTGCTAGCTAACCATTTTTCCTCTCACAAATAAGCCTGGCCGAACCATGAACAATTTGAGTTGGCTTATAAGCTAGCTATTCTTCCTTGTAACAGGCTGGCCGAATGGACTCTATATTAAGTTAGCTTGTGAGCTAACTTCTCTCCTCTCCTTAGCTAACCTGTTAACCTTTGTAAGCTAACTATTTACTGCAGAATTTTTTTTGTTGGCCGAATGGTTCTTGGAATCAGCTAGCTAGGCAGCTAGCTGGTTAGCTTCATGAGTTGGCTTGATGTTCCTTAGAGCTAACTATTTTTCTTGCAGGATTCTCTTGGCTGAATGGAGTTTAATTCAAGCTAGCTGGCGAGCTAGCTTCCCCTTGGACGGTTTGCATGAAACTTTAACTAAGTTAGCTAACAAGCTAACTAGATTGTTCTTTGTTACTCTTGGCCGAATGAATTGTGAAAGCAGTTAGCTTAACAGCTAGCTACTTTTTCTTTTCTCCCTCCACATTGCATGAAACTTTTGGATGGAGTTAGCTAACAAGTTAGCTACTTTTGTCATGAATAAGATCACTTTTTATCTAGTTAGCTAACAAGCTAACTACTTTAACAAATCTTTTCATTCCCTGGGCGCATGATTTTGAATTGAGTTAGCTCTAGAGCTAACTACTTTTAACCTGGCCTCATGCACTTTTAAGATAGCTAACTAAAGAGCTAGCTAATTTTCAAAAGCTCTATGTTCATGAAAATGTTGGGTTCTTGTGCCTTAGCTAGCCAAGTAGCTAACTACTTTTCTATTAATGCATGAAACCTTTTCATTGAGTTAGCTCTAAAGCTAACTACTTTATCCCGAATGCATTGTTTAGCCGTGAGAATGTTGGGAAGAGCTAGCTTATTTGCTAGCTACTTTATTCCACTTTTTAGGCTGATTCCTTCTTACCGTGGAGCCTGGTTTACTAGCTAGCTAGCTTGAGATGTTTAGCTAGCTTTGCTTGCTTAGCTAGCTCTAGCTCTTCTCCCTTTTCTTCTATGGCCGCATGACTTCAAGGAGTTAGCTGAAAATTATGTCCAGCCAACCATCTCCCTCAAATATTAAATGCTCTCTCTCTTTTAATTATATTTCTGTTTTCATGGTTACTGACATTTTCTTTTGGTGTTTGACAGAGATCTTTCTTTGCCAAAAGATTAAATGCAATCAATGTTTTGGGAAATAAATTCAAACGGTTATATTTCTTTCCATTTTTAATTTTCTCTTTTTACCAATGTGTCTAATGGACATTATTTTTGTTTTGGTTTAAATAGATGTGATCAAAGGAACACCTTGATGATTCTTGATGATTTTGTTGACGAATCTTTGAAAATCTGAAAAAGAAAAAGAGAAAGAAAGAAATCAAAAGAGAGTGTTTATTGCATATTTTTCGGAGTGTTGAAAAGCAAGTTCTTGTGCTGTGAAGTTGACAAACTTCAATCCTTGCTCAAGTCGTCCAGATCCGGTGAAGCATTCAAAAGTCTTCAGCTACCTCGGAGATCCACATTCATTGCTGAAGATTTGCTTCAAATTTGTAAAGTATTCTTTGAATATTTGCTCAAGTTAGGAGCTATTTGTTATCTATTCTGAAATTCTTTGTAATAGGGTTAGAGATAACCCTAAGATTGTTGTTTGGCTTCCTTGTACCGTAAAACAAGAGGACTAGCCGGGAAGGCTAGGGGTTTGGCTTCCTTGTGCCGTAAAACAAGAGGACTAGCCGGGAAGGCTAGGGGTTTGGCTGCCTTGTACCGTAAAACAAGATGACTAGCCAGGAAGGCTAGGGGTTTGGCTGCCTTGTGCCGTAAAATAAGAGGACTAGTCAGGAAGGCTAGGGTTTGTAATCATTGTGATACGATTAGTGAAATCCCCAAAGGGTTTTTGGGAGTGGACGTAGGAGCTGAGTTTGGCACCGAACCACTATAAACCCTATTATGTTTGTGATTGCTTATTCTGTGTAGTTTTGTTTCATGCACTCCACTACACCGCTGCAAACTAATTTTTTAATTAGTGATTAAGCACATATCTGTGCTAGTAATTAATTTTAAGAAACCCAATTCACCTCCTCTTGGGTTGCTACATCTGGACAACAAGTGGTATCAGAGCAGCGTGCTCTTGATTTCTATTGCTTTAAAAAGCTTGGAGCTAAAGATCAGTAGTAATCCAAATGGGATCTATGTTGACTGAAGGACAATCAACTAATAGACCACCTTTGTTCAATAGAACAAATTACACATATTGGAAAGCACGAATGAAAATCTTCATTCAAGCACTTGATTATGATTTATGGGGAATCATAATAAATGGACCACACACACCCACTGTTAAGATTGATAATATTGATATTGCAAAGCCTGAATCAGAATGGGATGAGCAAGCGAAGAAATTAGCTCAATTAAATACAAAGCTATGAATGTTCTTTACTGTTCTCTTGATGCAAATAAGTTTAACCGTATATCTACTTGCATGTCTGCTAAAGAGATTTAGGATAGACTTGAAGTCACCCATGAGGGTACTAATCAAGTCAAGGAATTCAAAATTAATATGCTTGTTCATAAGTATGAATTATTTAAGATGGATTCAGCTGAAAATATCACTGATATATTTACTAGATTTACTGATATCATTAATGGTTTGAAAAATTTAGAAAAATCTTATGCTAACAGTAATCTTGTTAGAAAATTTTAAGATCTTTACCTAGATCATGGGAAGCAAAAGTGACTGCTATACAAGAAGCAAAAGACCTCAATACTTTATCTCTTGAAGAATTGGTCGGTTCTTTGATGACTTATGAACTCCAGCAACGACAACACAATGATGAAGATGAATCAAAGAAGAAAAGGACTATGGCATTGAAGAGTGCTGTTCAAGATGAAGAAAGTGAGGAAGAAACCAGTGATAGTGAAAAAGATGATGAAATGACACTTATCTCCAGAAATTTAAGAAATTTATGAGGAGAAAGAAATTTGGAAAAAGAAAAATATTTACCAAAGGAGATCATAGCAAAGAAAAGGAAAGAAGTGAACCTCCTATATGCTTTGAGTGCAAGAAGCTTGGACATGTCAAACCGGAATGTCCACAATTGAATAAAGGATTTAAGAAAATAAAGAAGAAAGCTATGTTAGCTACATGGAGCGACAGTGAAGCAATAAGTTCAGAAGATGAAGAAAGACTGAAGTTGCTAATGTATGTTTCATGGCTAATGATAATGAGGTAAGTCCTAGTTTTCTAGATGACTTTACTTTCGATGAATTGCATGATGCGTTCTATGAACTTGTAGATGATTTTGCAAAATTAAGTTCAAAGAACAAAGATTTGAAAAATGAAATTAAACAACTTATTCTTGAAAAGAAAGAATTTCAAACAATAATGAATCATTATTAAGAAAAACCAATATTTAAAAAATGAAGTGAGTAAATTAAGGCCAATTATTGATAAATTTACTTTGAGTTCAGAAAAGCTAGAAATGATATTAAATAGTCAAATGGTTGTTTATAATAGAGCTGGTCTTGGATATAATCCTATTGAAAGACAAAAATTTTTGAAAAATATTTATGTGCATGCTGATGATTCAACTAAAATTACATGCTTTAAATGTGGTAAATTAGGACACAAAGCATATACTTATCACACACAAAGTTAAACAAATATGGGTTCCAAAAGGAACTATTTTAACTAACCCAAAAGGACCCAAGAAAGCTTGGGTACCTAAGAGCAAAACTTAAAATTATGTATGCATATGTGTCTTGCTACCCGAGCAACTAAAAGACAATGGTACTTGGATAGCGGGTGCTCAAGACACATGACGGGTGATGAATCTCAATTCATCACTTTGGAGGCAAAAGATGGAGGGTGTTGTTACTTTTGTGATAATGGCCAAGAAAAAATTATTGATATTAAAAAAATAGGTATCACACCTCATGCTTTTATTGATAATGTCTTACTTGTAAAGGATTAAAATATAACTTATTAAGCATTAGTCAATTTGTGAAAAGGATTTAAAGTTATTTTGAATCATCTCTTTGCATTGTTAAAAATCCTACAAATGAAATTATAAAATTTATTGGTCATAGGCATGGTAATGTATACATTATTGTTAATGATTTGAATGATCGAAATGTTGATTGCCTAGTTGCTATGAATAAAACTGATAATCTAGTTATGACATCGTAGGTTAGCTCATGCAAGCATGGATTTGTTTCTAAATTATTCAAAAAGAATTTAGTAAATGGTTTATCAAAATTAGTTTTGAAAAAGATAAAATCTGTGATGCATGTCAATTTGGAAAAAAACCTGAGTTCTTTTAAATCTAAAAATATGATTTCGACTTCTAATCTTTTAGAATTTTTGCATATGATTCATGATTATTGATGATTTTCTCGATTTACATAAGTTTTATTCTTAGTTAGCAAAAATGAAGCATCTTCAGTTTTTCTAAAACTCCTTAGAAGAATTTCAAATGAAAAAGGTTTTCCTATTTATCTATTAAAGTGATCATAGAAAAGAATTTAAAAAATTGGCACTTTGAAAAATCTTGTAATAACATAAGACCTTATATTCATGTTATATTTGATGAATCTAATGATCTTCCATTAAGGAAGAGAAAGGTTTTAATTGATACAGATGAAATTAAAGTCAAGTCAAGAAGCTCACCTTGCATTCAATGATACAAGCGATACATGAAGAAGAAATTCAACATGATGAACCACAAGGTAATGCTGAATTTGAAAGCTAATGAAGGTATGTCCATAATCATTCTTAAAGAGCTAATATTAAGTGATACATCTCATGATATTAGGATTAGATCATCATTTAGAAATACATGTATTAATTTTGCATTTGTTTTTCATATAGAGCCTAAATGACATGCATGATAAATTAAATGAGAATTTAGAAACAAATTGGATGAGCATGATAATTTCATTAGAAATAAAGCAAGATTGTTAGCTATAGAATATAATCAAGAGGAAGATATTGATTTTGATGAAACATATGTTCCTATTGCTAGATTAAAGATTATTAGATTACTTCTTGCATTTGCTTGCTTTATGAATGTTAAATTATATTGAATGGATGTTAAGAGCACTTTCCTTAATGAATATATTGCTGAACAAGTATTTGTTGATCAACCATCCGATTTCAAAAATCTTGTGTCTCCAAACCATGTATTCAATTGAACAAAGCTTTATATGGTTTGAGACAAGTACCCGGGCATGGTTTGATAGGCTTATTAAGTTCTTGATTAGCAATAAATTTATTAATAAAAATGTTGATGCAACATTATGAATAAAAGATAGAATGATGATATATTGATAGTACAAATTTATGAAGATGACATTATATTCGGTGCTACTAATAATTTCTTGTTCCAAGATTTTGCTAAGTTCATGCAGGGGGAGTTCGAGATGAGCATAATGGGTAAAATCAATTATCGGACTTCAAATCAAGCAATCAAAAAGAGGATCTTCATAAGCCAATCCTTGTACATCAAGAAAATTTTGAAGAAGTTTGGCGTGAAGAAATCTAAAATATTGTACATTTGTCGAGTGATATGGGTTGCAGGCCCATGATCGGCAACTAGTATTAGCTTGATCTATTTACTCCTTGCTTGATATGATTTTATTGTAAGACTTGAATTATTAAATGCCTACTTTATTAGTGGTATCATTTCTTGATCATATCTTATAATAAATTGCCTATGCATGAAATGAAAAGGATTTGATAAAGGTGATGCATATTTTATTATAATATCTTGTTTGCATATCACCTATGTAAGAATCTTATTTTATCATATGAAATGTGAAATTGAATTGTGGTGATTGTTATAGAATGCCTATGTATTTTTCATATATACATTGAGATTAGCACGATACATTTATAAAATGTTTTGATTATATGACATTGGTATCATTTCTTGCATAAAACTTTTATTACATATAGACCAAATTTGAAATATTAAGGGGGAGAAGAATGTAAGCATATTTGAACTCAAATATTTGATGTGGTATCTGTTAATATTGTATCTCAACACATTTTTAAATTAGTAAGGGGAGAAGAAACTTACTTGAATATTTGGATACTTTGATGCATTAAGCACNGACGTGAATGTCAGACAAGATGACGAATCCGCTAGCTACGTTGTTGGCAAGAATCATGGCGGCTCCTCCAGCATTCTTGACGTTTTCTCCCTTGGAAATGCGAGGAATCTCGCCGGAGTCGCACACCACCACCTTTCCCTTGACGTCGAGGCTGGCCAGCGACAATCTTTTGCAGGTGGCTGCTTGGGATCCTCCGAGAAACCGGGGTACCAGAGGCAGCTTGGCGAAAATTGTTCGGCTGGTAGACAGATTGTCCGACGAACTCCTCTCCGTTGCCGAGCTCAATGACCGCCCGGATGGACCGATCCATGGTGCTTGCACCGACCGTCAAGATCCACGGCACCTCGTTGGAAAGCGTGCTAGCAAAAGGACCAGAATTTTTCAGCGGCACAGCAGACGAAGATGCCCTTCTTGATTGCCCTGAATGTGCCCACGGCGATACCATCATCGTAAAAAGGAGGGATTTTTCGCCGAGGGAAAGCGAGAGCACGTCGACGCCATCCTTGATGGCACTGTCCAGCACGGTAAGTGTTAAGTGTGGCAGATGGTGGCTACTAATTTATCAGACTGAGGCTAAAGTTACACTTTATGTCCTTAAGACAATTTCGTTTCGTAATGTGCTCACGGTCAGTATGACGATTGTCTCTCAGGATACAACAGTCTTCTTTTGATGAAAGCAGCACTACAATTCACCAAAAATATCGAACCAAGAATGTTACTCTCTTTTTAATACACTATTCTATACTACCCTTAGGAAAGTATGCAAATACCTAAGAGAGAAGAAGACTAGAATTGATTCGGATTGAACTCAATTCGGAATGGTTTGGAATGAATGAAAATGCTTGGTTTAGGGTCCTATTTATAGGTTTTAGGTGCCCCTTGAAAGCAACCCTACGAAATTGATATGCACTGTTAGATTTGATCGGATCCGATCAATGGTCAGATCAATAATCCTTTGATACACTTATTCATCTTTGATCTGATGATCAGCCGATCAGATAAGCCTATCCTCATCCCGATACGCCTTCTCACCATCGTGATCTGATGATCACGTTATCAGAGAGGCAATTGCACGTCTTTGATATGCCTTTTCACTATCGACCATTGACTTATCTCCAATTGTACGATCGGACAGGTGCCTTATCACAAACCGACGATCGAACGGGTGCCTTATCACCAACCATCCTGTTGACTGGTCAACCGACGAGTGTGAGCCGTTGGATCGCGATCGCGATCATGATTTGATCACCGCATCTCGACCCTTCATCCGATCGATCAATGATCAGTTTTTGATCCTGATCCGATGATCAACGTCAATTGATCTCAACCCTTTATCTTGATCCGATCAGTCTCCACCGTCGGATCCTCCTGATCTAGAAAAAATTTAAAGCCCCTCAAGCTCCTTGCGAAGTGCAAAGTGCGCCTACAAAGGCCCTTTGCACACGTGCGTGCGCGAGGGTGATGCGTAGCATCACCCTCAAGCTCTCCACTTATGGTGAGCCTAAGGAACTTAAGCTTCAAGAAAGTGTTTCCATATAAGTGAACCTTCCTTTCTTGATTTTTCCTATGTGGGACTAAATATCCCCATAATTTCTCATTCATACACATAAGGAGGTAATGGGCTTTCAAGGCCCATTAGGGTATTCAAGGCCTATTTTGGCCCATTACCCAATAATCCCCCACATGAATGAAAATTAAACTTGGATCAAAGATCATCAAAGGCAAACCCCCACATAAAAGGATTTTAATGCAAATGAATATGCAGACACTAAAGAGAGTATAATGGGATGAAGTTGTATCGGGATAGGTAGCTTATGGCTTTGAACCTTCCTTAGTGAGTTGTTATCGAGTTTACTTGCTAAAAGGTGAACATGATGTCTTAAACCTTTCAGCGTTTTGTGTAAACTAAGACAATAACAATCACGCAACTTCTTCCGAGCATTCTTTTGGTTCTCATGGTTGTGTTCATTTTGGCCTCGAACAACTCCTGGTCTCATGAGTGCTTCAGAGAATTAAACCTTAAAATTCTCATAGAATTGGCCTAGTTCACATTCACATAGGTGATTCTTATTAAGAGTATCCTGCTATACCCCACATGATGTTCATGTCATGAGAATCATTAAAAGCAATGCTTATCCTAGTACCTTTAGCAGGTAGCACCAATTATCATAGGAATGAGTAGGATTGACATCCTTAGTGCTATCAGGTCTCTTCATAATTTAATTGTCCCTTTTGAACCTAGATCTTGGGATCTCCAGTCAGCTAGGTTGGGTATCCACTATGAAGATTTTTCAGTAATAGGTTTTAAACCCATTCCCCTCGATAAACGATTTACTTGATCTCTTGGTAACCCCTTAGTTAATGGATCCGCTAGGTTTTTCTTTGACTGAACATAGTCAATAGAAATTACACCAATTTCAAGTAACTGCTTAATGGTATTATGTCTGCGATGTATATGTCTAGACTTACCATTATATCTTATTCTGTGCTCTGCAAATTACCGATTGACTATCACAATGTATGCATATTGCAGACACAGGCTTTGGCCAACATGAAATATCTTCTAAAAGGTTTTGAAGCCATTCTGCTTCTTCAGCTGCCTTTTCTAAAGCAATAAACTCAGATTCCATAGTGGATCAAGCTATACATGTTTGTTTAGAAGATTTCCATGACACAGCATCTCCTTCTAAGGTGAATACATATCCACTTATGGATTTATATCTTCTATGTTAGATATCCAATTAGCATCACTGTATCCTTCTAGTACAGCTGGATATCTTGAATAATGTAATCCATAACTTAGGGTATATCGCAGATATCTTAATACCCTTATTAAAGTTATCCAATGATTTGGACATGGATTACTTATGAATCTACTCAACTTATTGACAACGTATGCTATGTCAGGATGAGTGCAATTCATGACATACATTAAACTGCCAATTATACGTGAGTATTCCAATCGAGATATGGGTTCTCCAGTATACTTAGCTAAATATAGATTAACATCTATAGGTGTTTTCACCGGGCTAGTATTATACTTTTTTAACTTATTTAATATTTTTTAATATAATGAGATTGAGATAATATTATTTCTTTAGATGTTCTAGTGATTCGAATCCCTAGTATAACATCTGCAACACCCATATTTTCATGTCAAAATGTTTAATCAATATTTCTTTGTCTGTTTAATCATTTCAGTATTACTACCAATGATTAACAGGTCATCTACATATAAGCAAATTATCACATACCCTTCAGGTAGGATTTTGGCATATATACATTTGTCACATTCATTTATTTTGAATCTATTTGATAACATTACATTATCAAATTTTATATGTCATTGCTTAGGTGCTTACTTTAAAATCCATATAAGGATTTAACAAGTCTACACATTCTTTTCTTATCCTGGAACAATAAATCCCTCAGGTTGTTCGATGTATATTTCTTCATCTAATTCACATTCAGAAAAGTAGTTTTAACATCCATTTGATGAATTTTAAGATTGTTAATGGCTGCAAAAGCGATTAACATTCTTATAGATGTTATTCTACTTACTGGTGAATGGGTATCAAAGAAGTCTATACTTTCTTTTGTTTGAAGCCTTAGCCACTAATCTGGCTTTATATTTGTCAATTGATCCATCAGCTTTTAGCTTTTTCTTATAAATCCATTTGCATCCGAAAGGTTTCATACCAGATGGTAGGTCAACCAACTCTCAGGTATGATTATGCATGATGGACTCAATTTCATTATTGACAGCTTCTTTCCAAAATGGTACTTCTGGAGTAGACATTGCCTCTTTGAATGTCTGAGGTTCATCTTGTAACATATAAGTTACATAATGAGGACCAAAGGACTTTGTAACTTTTGGTCTCTTACTGCGTCTGGGTTTATCTTCAGAATATTCTTCCTGATGACTACTACTAGCAGTATTATCATAAGTTCTTTTATTTGAACTTATTTCTAATTTTCTTTTGCTTGGAAAATATTTTTAAAGAATGTTGCATTCCTTGATTCCATGATTATATTTATCTGTATATCTGATATATCTGATTTATATACAAGAAAGCGATATGCAGTACTATTATGTGCATAACCGATAAATATACAATCAACAGTTTTAGGTCCTATTTTGACCTTTTTGGGGTCTGGAATAGCTACTTTAGCTAGATACCCCCATACTCTTAAGTAATTGCAAGAAGGCTTCTTTTCTTTCCATAACTCATATGGAGAAACTTTCTTCTTCTTAAGATGTATCTTATTAAGAATATGATTTGTTGAGAGAATTGCTTCTCCCCATAAATTCTATGGTATACCAGAATTTATCAATATAGCATTCATCATTTCTTTTAATGTGCGGTTTTTACGTTCCGTAATTTCATTAGATTGAGGCGAATAAGGAGCAGTAGTTTGATGAATAATGCCATGCTCTTGACAGAATTCGTCAAAATTTGCATCATATTCACTACCTCTATCACTCCTTATGGCCTTAATCTTTTTCCCAAGTTGATTTTCAACTTCATTCTTATAACATTTAAATATTTCTAAAGCCTCATCCTTAGACTTTAGTAGATACACATAGCAGTATCTAGTTGAATCATCAATAAATGTTATAAAATACTTTTTACCTTCTCTAGTTTGAACTGACTTTAAGTCACATAGATCACTGTGAATTAAGTCAAGAGGTTCAGTATTTCTTTCAACGGATGGAAATGGTATTTTTGCTAACTTAGCTTCAACACACACTTCACACTTGTAATGTGGATCGATTTCACGATTAGGTAATAATTCTAATTTCATTAATTTTGTAATGAATTAAAATTCACATGTCCTAATCTATCATGCCATAAACAAGAAGGGTCAATCATATAAGCAGAAGAAGAAGCTTTATTTATTTCAAGGTTTCTGTGTACAGTCATTACATTAACTTTGAATAATTCATTATTCAAGTAACCCCTTACAATAAATATTTCCCCCTTAGTAAGTACAAATTTATCAGACTCAAAGATCATCCTAAAGCCATGTTTACTTAGGAGGAAGCCTGATATAAGATTCTTCTGGATGTCAGGACATGCAGCACATCATTAAATAGAAGCTCCTTGCCAGATATCATCTTCATAACAATGCCGCCAAGTCCTTCTATCTTGGATGTAGCGGAGTTACCCATGATCAAATTTCTACCATTGATAGGAGTGTATGATGAGAACATACTCTTATCAGAGCAGACATGTCTGGTAGCTCTAGTGTCGATGCACCATTCATTTGCTTTGTCAACCATGTTTGCTTCAAATACAACAGCTGACAACATCATCTCAGATACCTTTTTGGATAGGGTTTCAGTAACGTTGACTTCTTTCTTTTCTTTATCCTTGAAACAACAATCTTTGGATTTGTGTCCTTGCTTTCCATAAACAAAGCACTTTCCCTTAAACTTATATTTCTTTGGATTGCCCTTCTTCTGTTTAAAGCCTTCGCCTGGAAACTTGCATTTCTTCTTCCCTTTTATGAGGTTGGCCTTTGGCTCAGCAGGTTGTCCTCCTGTCTTCTTGTCTTGAATTTTATTGTCCTCCTCGATCCTCAGGCGGACAATTAGGTCTTCAAGTCCCATCTCCTTCCGCTTATGCTTCAGATAGTTCTTGAAGTCCTTCCATAGTGGTGGTAGCTTTTCTATGATGGCAGCTACCTGGAATGACTCACTGAGAGACATTCTCTCTGCATGTATCTCATACAGAATGATCTGAAGCTCTTGGACTTGCTCTATAACTATTTTGTGGTCGACTATTTTGTAGTCTAAGAACCTTCCAACCATAAACTTCTTGTGTCCAGCATCCTCTATCTTATACTTGTTATCCAGGGATGCCCATAACTCCTTGGCAGTATCAATACTGCTGTATACATTGTACAGGGTATTGTCCAGACCATTAAGGATATAGTTTTTGCAAAGAAAGTCTGAGTGCTTCCATGCCTCCCCGCAGCAATGACTTGCTTGTCGGTCTCCCCTTCTTTCAGGGCAGGCGGATCTTCATTCAGCACTCTGACCAGGTTCAGAGTTGTGAGGTAGAATAGCATCTTCTGTTGCCACCTCTTGAAGTCCATGCCAGAGAATTTCTCCGGTCTCTCATCTTGAACTGATGTCATCATAGTAGCCATTTGCAGCAGCACTTTCGTGGTAGCAGTAAATTGTCTTAAGATTGTTGGTTGGTGAGGATGGTGGCTACCTAATTGATCAGACTGAGGCTAGAGTTATACTCTATGTCCTTAAGATAATTTCATCCCACAATGGTGCTTATGGTCAGTATGACGATTGTCTCCCAGGATACAACAGTCTCCTTTTGATGAAAGCAGCACTATAATTCAATAAAAATATCGAACCAAGAATGCTACTCTCTTTTTAATGTACTATTGCTATACTACCCTTCGGAAAGTATGCAAATGCCTAAGAGAGAACTCAATTCAGAATGAAATTGGAATAAATGAAATGAGAGGGTCTAGGGTCATATTTATAGGTTTTTTAGGTGCCCCTTGGAAGCAACCCTACAAATTTAATTTAATTTGAATTTTTTGATCGAAGGATGTGAGGGTTAAGGGCTTATCACCCTTGATATGCCCTTTAGACATCGTGTTCTTCAGATCAGGCGATCGGATAAGCCTTTTCATCACGTGATCAGATAAGCCTTTTCATGGCTGTGATATGAAGATCAGCTGATCAGATAAGCCTATCCTCATCCTGATATACCTTTTTATCATCGGGATCTAATGATCACGTTATCAGATAGGCGGTTGCACGTCTTTGATATGCCTTTTCATGATCGGACCATTGATTTATTTCATCACGCGATTGGATAAGCCTTTTATGGCTATGATTTGAAGATCAGCTGATCAGATAAGCCTATCCTCATCCTGATATGCCTTTTTATCATCGTGATCTGATGATCACGTTATCAAATAGGCGGTTGCACATCTTTGATATGCCTTTTCATGATTGGATCATTGACTTATCTCCAACCGTATGATCGAACGAGTGCCTTATCACCAGTCATTCTGTTGACTGGTCAACCGATGGGTGTGAGCCGTTGGATCGCGATCGCGATCATGATTTGATCACCTTATCTCGACCCTTCATCCGATCAATCAACGATCAGTTCTGATTCTGATCCGATAATCAACGATGGTAACGCTTTGAAGAGATACAGTGTAGAAAGTATCCTGCTGACCTGGGATAAGAGGAATGGATACCACACCCCGGCCTGGAGAGATACAGTGTAAAAAGTATCCTGCTGACCTGGGATAAGAGGAATGGATACCACACCCCGGCCTGAGACCACCGCATCAGGACCAAAGCTCAACTTGCTCGAGGATGAGGTATTATTACCGAAAGGAATCAAGCAGTAGGAGAATTTCTTATCAGTGACGGAGCCTAACTGGGATACCAGAGACAAAGGTCCACCACCGAGGCCAACAAGACCGGCAGTTCTTGAATTGAATGACCCTTGGATTGATGTGAGCATCCGAATGACACTTTTGGGACCTTAACGGACCGACCGCCGTTGGTGTTGAAGGTGAAGGTTTCCAATGCTAGATCGCCAATGGTTGTTGATCCATCTCCGTAGCCGTAGTTGTACTAGCATGTCGAGCCGTTAGTCCCGCAGGAATAGGTTGGGAGCTCGTGACAGACGTTGGACTTGCATGAGAGGTTACGGTAGGTCGTAGATTTTGCGGTATTGAAGAGAGGGGCGTCCTGACTGTAGCATGCATCACAAGGGACGCAGTTGGTCCATGTAAGGTTGCTGCCAGTGTCGGCGATGGCGATGGCGATCGATCCAAGCCCTAATCCCGATCGGCCACGATCGATCCCGGACTGTTGCAATCAGTCCGAGATCATTGACGATCCGAAGGTTACGATCGATCCAAGCCCTGATCCCGATTGGCCACTACCGATCTCGGACCGTGGTGATCGATCCGATCGTCGACGATCCGACGGTTGCGATCGATCGAAGCTGTGATCCCAATCGGCCACGACCGATCTCGGACCGCGGCGATCGATCCGATCACCGACGATCCGACGGTTGCGATCGATCCAAGCCGTGATCCCGATCGGCCACGACCGATCTCGGACCGTGGCGATCGGTCCAATCGGCGATGATCCGACGGTTGCGATCGATCGAAGCCCTGATCGATCCTGGTCGGCGATGAACGATCTCGGACCGTCGTGATCGATCCAATAGGCGACGATCTGACGGTTGCGATTGATACAAGCCGTGATCCCGATCGGCCATGACCGATCTTGGACCATTGCAATCCGTCCGAGATCGCCGACGATCCAACGGTTGTGATTGATCGAAGCCATGATCCCGATCGGCCACGACCGATCTCGGACTGTGGCGATCGGTCCAATCGGCGACGATCCGACGGTTGCAATCGATCCAAGCCCTGATCGATCCCGGTCAGCAATGAACGATCTCGAACCATCGTGATCGATCCGATAGGCGACGATCCAACGATTGCGATCGATCCAAGCCGTGATCCCGATCGGCCACGACCGATCTCGGTCCGTTGCAATCCGTCCGAGATCGACGACGATCCGACAGTTGCGATCGATCGAAGCCATGATCCCGATCGACCACGACCGATCTCGGACCGTGGCGATCGGTCCGATCAGCGACAATTCGATGGTTGCGATCGATCTAAGCCCTGATCCTGATCGGCCACGACCGATCTCGGACCGTTGCGATCGGTCTGAGATCGCTGACAATTCGACGGTTGCGATCGATCCAAGCCCTGATCTCGATCGGCCATGACCGATCTCGAACCATGGCAATCGATCCGATCGGCGACGATCCGACGGTTGTGATCGATCCAAGCCCTGATCCCAATCGTCCACGATCGATCTCGGACCGTGGCGATCGGACCGATCGGCATCGATCCGATGGTTGCCATCGATCCCAGCCCTGATTCCGATCGGCCACGACCAATCTCGGATCGCGGCGATCGATCCGATCGGCGATGATCCGATGGTTGCGATCGATCCAAGCCCTGATTCCGATCGGTCACAACCGATCTCGGACCGATCGCTATTTAACATAATTAATTTTTAAAAAACATTGCGACGCAAAGGGTTATGTCGTAATTTTTTAATATGATAATCATATTATATAAAAATTATTTTTTTTTTTGATTTTTTGGTTTATTGAGTCGCTAATGTGTCGCTAATTACGTCGCAATGTTTTGTTGTTACGAAGGCGTCGCAAAGTGGTCGCAATTTAGCGATGCAATGATGCGTTGCTAAATTTATGTTGCTATTTCAATATTTTCTTATAGTGAGTCCCTATCATTGGCAGGCAGTTCTTAAGCAGTTTAGTGGGCGTTTTGGCCATGATTCTAGGTTGATGAAGCTGAACTTCAATGCCACCAAAGGCTCTAGAAGCCCTACCGTTCTACAAGAGCAGCAAAGTTATTGCATGAAACAAGGCCGGGACTTCCAGTTATTATTGCCTTTCTTCTTTTTCTTTTTTTTCTTTTTGTTCTTTTTGTTGTTGCAAATGAAGTCAAAAAAGTGCCATACTAGTTGATATTGATCAGACATTGCTGACATTTCTTTCAAATTTATTCATCTCTATAGCATATTCAACAGGATAATGTAGTGTTGGCGGCGGCAGTGACAATAATGGCAGTGTGTGGTGGCTCTAGGCAGTTACCAATTTTGAAAAAAATGAAAGCTAGTCCTAGGATCTTGCACTTTTTTTAAGAAACTTGGAAAGAGTTTTCAAGGAATAGAAAAGTGAAATGGGAGACCACAGGAGTGTATTGCGTTGGTTGTCGTGTTCAGAAACAAAAATCAAAAAGTGAAAACCGGCAGTGATGCCACACAAATCCCTTTTTTAATTTTTTTCATCTGATATAAATTTTTTTTTTTTTTTTGGGTAATAATGGTAGAGAATAGCAAGACTATCTGATCTGATCTCGTTGTGTATCACGTGCTGATCATATGGACCAAAGGGGATGTCTAATTAATTTAACGAAAGCAATCCTGTTAATTAATACAAGCAGAAAAAATACACAGCATATTTATTTTGACGCCATACATGAGATCGAGAGGCAACATCCGAACATTCTTAAGTGCTTCTTTCGTGGCTCTTTCAAGCGACAGAGATCATAATCGGACTGGTAACTCTAGTAGTTTTATCAGAAGAAACCCACGTTAAGAAGCCTTCCTTAGTCCCAGTGCTTTTACTTGTGCTCGAGAAGGCAACGGGATACTGTACTTATTAGATAGGTTGAATTCTGGTTGAGACCTCTAATGTATTTATTAAATAGGTTTTATAAGTTGAGTTTTGGGTCTAAATTTTTTATCTCTTTAATAAATAGATTGGATTCAGATAAATACATTTTTGACCTAGCTAGCTTATATTGGATCCGGTTTATGTTGACCTAGTTGGACTCAATTACTATCTTCGGGCACAAATGCGGGTAATGTTTCCACTCATCATGTGAAAGTTCTCTTGAGGTTACATCATGAATATCATCTATTTCTCTTGCATGAGTCTTTCATTGAAGTCAAAGAAAATTCATGCACTCAAAATGTTCCAAGCTAAATTAGGGATGCGACATTGTGTAGACTTGATGATGGGCTAACCGCGCGATCTGACCCAACCAATTTTTTGTTTTCTATATATTGTTTATAATGGATGTGGAAAGCTCAAAATAAGTATTACTTTCAAGGGCAATTATTTAATCCATGCTTTGCATTACAGTATACTATTGGTAATGCACGTACGTGAATTCTTGCAAGAGCTGCTCTTGACTTTGGTACTTCTCACACTTTGATGGAAAAAGAAAGGGAGAATCTTCTGGCGAATTAATGTAAGCCTGCAAGCATATGCCCCTCAGAACTCGGTACAGTCCGCAGCGGCAAAGGAGATCTGTTGGTTCTCAAGATCATAGCCAACATGGAAGTTCTGTTGAGCAATATTGCCTATGATCGGTGTCGCGTCGGTCGACACGATAGCAAGGCATATGACTGTATCAGCTGTCTGCACGAAGGTGTTGAGGGGTGGCAACTTCAAAACCGCCCGGCCGAACCGGAAAGTGATATCTGGGAAGTTTCCTCGCGAACCTCCGCTGATATCAAAGCATAGATCGAAAAGCCCATCAGGATCACTTATGGTGGGAAGACCGACAGAGGGGATAATCGTTGCACCAATGCTCTCACTACGGTTGAGTCGAGCATCGTCAAGGTTGTGCCTGAGTCGACTATGACGTCCTGGGTGCTCACCGGGAGACGTCGTCCATCGACGGTAACGCTTTGGAGAGATACATGTTGGAATATTAAACTTATTTTAATGCACTCTTGAAAGACTAAAGGCTTCATGGGAGAAAGGAAGAGTCACTCTTGAAAAGATCAAAGGCTTCATGAGAGAAAGGAAGAGTCACTCTTGAAAAGACCAAAGGCTTTATGGAAGAAAGGAATAATCATTTTAAAAAGATAAGATGATTCAGAAATTAAAAATTGACTCTTAGTATTTTATAATTGACTCTTAATTTTCTGCAAATATCTTTTAGTTTTTCTATGCAAGTATTAAATAGTGGTATATGAAAGGACATCTAGATGTTTATAAATATGGGAGGTGTTTGTCCATGAAATGTAGAAGTAGAAGAAGATGATGATGATGTTGAAAATAGAGAGAGACCCAAAAGTTGTATTCCTTCTAATATAGAGTATCATTTTTCTTATTGAAAATATTCTCCACTTCCATCAATATCAAAGCTCCTTGTGTGCCCATCTTATTTCCAACAATACAGTGTAGAAAGTATCCTGCTGACCTGGGATAAGAGGAATGGATACCACACCCTGGCCTGAGACCACCGCATCAGGACCAAAGCTCAACTTGCTCGAGGATGAGGTATTATTACCGAAAGGAATCAAGCAGTAGGAGAATTTCTTATCGGTGACGGAGCCTAACTGGGATAACAGAGACAAAGGTCCACCACCGAGGCCAACAAGACCGGCAGTTCTTGAATTGAATGACCATTGGGATTGATGTGAGCATCCGAATGACACTTTTGGGACCTTAACGGACCGACCGCCGTTGGTGTTGAAGGTGAAGGTTTCCGATGCTAGATCGCCAATGGTTGTTGATCCATCTCCGTAGCCGTAGTTGTACTGGCACGTCGAGCCGTCAGTCCCGCAGGAATAGGTTGGGAGCTCGTGACAGACGTTGGACTTGCATGAGAGGTTACGGTAGGTCGTAGATTTTGCGGGATTGAAGAGAGGGGCGTCCTGACTGTAGCATGCATCACAAGGGACGCAGTTGGTCCATGTAAGGTCGCTGCCGCCGGAGATGGCACGTCGGAGATGATTAGCCCGGGTGATGGAGTGACGGGCGGCCTCGCGAAGCCGATCGGCCTGAGTTTTGGAAGGGTCGTAGAGTGGAGACTTGGGAGAGTCACGGTGTATGAGCTCGACAGTACTGAAACCTGCCTTGGCCGAAGCAAGGAGAGGGAAGCTGAGGGAGATATGGAAGAGGAGGAGGAGGAGGGAGGCAATAGCAAGAGAAGAGGAAGCCATGATTTTATCTCGTAGTGATGGCAGAGGTGGCGTTATGGTGGAATATTTATGGTTGGCGAAACGAAGAGGCCGTGGAGGGATCTCAGATGTTCAAAGGATTGGTGGCACGATACGTAGGTTGCATCTTTCTAAGTTAGCGACGTTTCCATATTTTTGAGACGACTCTAATGACAGTACAACCGGGATGGAAACATGATCTTTTTGTGGCATCACTCCTGTGTCCAGTACACCAACAATCACACCTTTGCCAAAGTTGGAGTCCTTCCAGAAGTCCGTGGTATTGCGTTGCAGCCCTAAGAACTGGGGCGTGTGCGTGGTTTGGAGGTGAACCAGCCGGTCGGGGTAGGCATGCACAAAGCCAGCCTTCTTCTTTATGTCGGCCAGCTCTTCGTCGGTCAATCTTGCAGCGAAGCCACTGATGGCATTACTATAGGAGTAGATCAGCCGCGGTTCGCCCGAGCTCAGCAGGCTTGAGGGCAAGAAGGACTTGTGCCACTCCTCCAGTTCTTCGGGGTTGTCAGGCGAAGACGAGACAAGTTTTCGATGCACATGGACAATATAAGTCTTGTGCTTCTCCTCGAAGGAAATCGGCACGGCCCAATTGTCTTGTGCCGAAGCGCAATGCCACAGAGAGAAGAGGAGAATGAGGAAAGTAATGGACATGGTTGAGTGGAACTAGCTATGATCTGCCGATCGAATGCGTTGAGAGGCCCTTCAGAAACACATTGGCTACATATAAAGGTAGGTAAGTGAAGAGCTAATAATTGTGATACTAATAATTGATAGACCTTCCACGTATTATCGATCATATTATTGATTTGTTTCAGGCCTCTTCTTAATTTTCAGCTCCGACTCGATCCACATATATATTGGCTTCTTTCTCATTAATGGACAGGTGGTCGAAGGCTGCTGCTGCTGGGCCCATCAGATCATAATTTAAAGGATGGAGGATCAGGCCGGTGAGAATCGTGAGATATATTTTCATAAATTATTAAGGCATTCATCATGTACTGGAAAGGGATGTAACAGCCTAACAGGCACGTCACCGTAAATTATGTAAGTAAACTAATAATTGATAGATTATCAATTAGATTATTGACTCCTACCTCCACGTAAGTAAACTAATAATTGATAGATTATCAATTAAATTATTGACTCGTACTATTGATTCCTTTCAGACGGCTTGATCCATTCGCCCACCTTCCAATACAGAACTCTTTAAGCATCTACAATAGGTAGATTTTACATCTTTGGTGGACATTCATCATGTGAAATGCCAAATGCCCTGGGTCCCATTAGTAGAAGCTTAGTTCGACCATTTGATTTGCTTCCCGGTAAACAATTTGATAGGTACAATTTAGGAAAGCTATATATATATAAAAAAAAATTATAAATCTTGCATGTAAAATAAAAGTACAAAAATTTATTTAGAATTAAGTGATCACAACCGCATATCATTCTCCAAACAAATATCAGATTTCTAGAAATTATTTTTTTCCTCTTTCATTCCAAATCAAATAGCACACATCTCAGCTATAGAGGCATCAAAAAGTAGTTAAGAAAAATTGCGAAGCTAAGAGAATATGTCTCCAATAATCTTAGATTACTATGAAAGCTCTACTTGATGAACATTGAATGCATCCATTGAAATTGACTTTAAGATGTTTTGATTGCGGAGATGTCCAAGAAAAAAGTTTGAACTGATACATAGAATCAAAAGAAGAGAAACCTTGGATGCTTGGCATACATAAAAAAGAAGATGAAGAATACTGAAGCAATTTTAACGATTAAGCTTGGATCTATCAGGCTATTTATAAAAATTAAAAATTTTATATCTAAAATAAACAAGCTTTATTTCAAAACTCTTCAAATTCATGCGTAAGGAAAAAAAGCCTGTTCTATTCTCATACGAACGTCTCGTAGCATCTGAAAAAGAATTTTTATGAAAAAACATATATATATATATATATATATATATATATATATATATATATATATAAAAATATTTTTAAAACATTACTTTAAATATCATTTTTTGATTGTTATAATAAAAATAAGTTTTATAAAATTTCATCTTTCATCCCAATGCTGTAAAATTATACCAATGCTGTAAAATTGGTGTCGTTTGACACCAATTTAGAAAAGGACTGATCGCAGTGCGTGAATCGGCCAGGGGTGCATTCAATTTCCAAATCAGAGCCGGGCTGCCATATTCTTTTGGGCCAGCTTATTTGCCTGAAAACGTTTTGCCACCACGGTTAATCAATGCCGTGGAGAAAGACTTTACGCTCGTGGTGCTAATAGCGTAAAGTCTTTACATAAGGATGCAAGCTATTAGCACCACAAGCTATTAGCACCACAAGCTATTGCATAGTAGAGCTTGCCACAACGGTTATTCATCAAGTAGAGCTTGCATAGTAATCTAAGATTATTGGAGACATATTCTCTTAGCTTCGCAATTTTTCTTAACTACTTTTCTGATGCCTCTAGCTGAGATGTGTGCTATTTGATTTGGAATGAAAGAGGAAAAAAATAATTTCTAGAAATCTGATATTTGTTTGGAGAATGATACGCAGTTGTGATCACTTAGATTCTAAATAAATTTTTGTACTTTTATTTTTACATGCAAGATTTATAATTTTATATATATAGCTTTCCTAAGTTGTACCTATTAAATTGTTTACCGGGAAGCAAATCAAATGGTCGAACTAAGCTTCTACTAATGGGAACCAGGGCATTTGGCATTTCACATGATGAATGTCCACCAAAGATGTAAAATCTACCTATTGTAGATGCTTAAAGAGTTCTGCATTGGAAGGTGGGCGAATGGATCAAGCCGTCTGAAAGGAATCAATAGTACGAGTCAATAATTTAATTGATAATCTATCAATTATTAGTTTACTTACGTGGAGGTAAGAGTCAATAATCTAATTGATAATCTATCAATTATTAGTTTACTTACATAATTTACGGTGACGTGCCTGTTAGGCTGTTACATCCCTTTCCAGTACATGATGAATACCTTAATAATTTATGAAAATATATCTCACGATTCTCACCGGCCTGATCCTCCCTCCTTTAAATTATGATCTGATGGGCCCAGCAGCAGCAGCCTTCGACCACCTGTCCATTAATGAGAAAGAAGCCAATATATATGTGGATCGAGTCGGAGCAGTCTTCTCCACCACTCGAACATCTTCTATCTTCTCTCATTTCTCTTCAATTAGTTTACAATAACCAATATCCGAGAGAAGTAGTCAAATATGTTTTCGTCTCCTTCATGATGGTGACTTCAAATTCTCCTCGCAATTGTTGAAGCCGGATTCGCTTCACCTTTTCTTCTCCTTTAAAGATAGTAGAGAGAGTATTCCAAGCTTGATTTGCAGAGGTTGCTTCAGCAATTCTCTCAAATGTCACCCCATCTAAAGCTTGATATAATTGGAACAAAGCTTTTTGTCTCTTCTCCTTAAGCCCCTTAAAGTATCTTTTTGTGCTTGATTGTACCCTCTTTCTTGCTCTGCTGTAGGCTCGGTGTAGCCATCTTGAACAATTTCCCATAGATCTTGTGAGCCAAATAAGGACTTCATTTGGATACACCAATTCCCATAGTTCTCCTTAGTAAGCTTGGGAACTTGAATATGCACACCATCATTGGCCATCTCCCTCAAGATTGGTCATCTCAAAAAAAAACTGGCTCTGATACCACTTGTTGGAAACAAGGTGGGCACACAAGGAGCTTTGATACCAGATTGATGGAAGTGGAGAATACTTTCAATAAGAAAAATGATACTTTATATTAGAGGGAATACAACTTTTGGGTCTCTCTCTATTTTTAACATCATCATCTTCTTCTTCTACTTCTACATTTCATGGGCAAACACCTCCATATTTATAAACATCTAGATGTCCTTTCATATACCACTATTTAATACTTGTATAGAAAAACTAAAAGATATTTGCAGAAAATTAAGAGTCAATTACAAAATACTAAGAGTCAATTTTTAATTTCTGAATTATCTTATCTTTTTAAAATGACTCTTCTTTCTCCCATGAAGCCTTTGGTCTTTTCAAGAGTGACTCTTCCTTTCTCCTATGAAGCCTTTGGTCTTTTCAAGAGTGACTATTCCTTTCTCTCATGAAGCCTTTAGTCTTTCAAAGTGCATTAAAATAAGTTTAATATTCCAACATGTATCTCTCCAAAGCATTACCGTCAATGGACGACGTCTCCCGGTGAGCATCCAGGACGTCATAGTCGACTCAGGCACAACCTTGACGATGCTCGACTCAACCGTAGTGAGAGCATTGGTGCAATGATTATCCCTCTCTGTCGGTCTTCCCACCATAAGTGATCCTGATGGGCTTTTCGATCTATGCTTTGATATCAGCGGAGGTTCGCGAGGAAACTTCCCAGATATCACTTCTTGCTTTTGAAGTTGCCACCCCTCAACACCTTCGTGCAGACAGCTGATACAGTCATATGCCTTGCTATCGTGTCGACCGACGCGACACCGATCATAGGCAATATTGCTCAACCGAACTTCCATGTTGGCTATGATCTTGAGAACCAACAGATCTCCTTTGCCGCTGCGGACTGTACCGAGTTCTGAGGGGCATATGCTTGCAGGCTTACATTAATTCGCCAGAAGATTCTCCCTTTCATTTTCCATCAAAGTGTGAGAAGTACCAAAGTCAAGAGCAGCTCTTGCAAGAATTCACGTACGTGCATTACCAATAGTATACTGTAATGCAAAGCATGAATTAAATAATTGCCCTTGAAAGTAATACTTATTTTGAGCTTTCCACATCCATTATAAACAATATATAGAAAACAAAAAATTGGTTGGGTCAGATCGCGCGGTTAGCCCATCATCAAGTCTACACAATGTCGCATGCCTACTTAATTTAGCTTGGAACATTTTGAGTGCATGAATTTTCTTTGACTTCAATGAAAGACTCATGCAAGAGAAATAGATGATATTCATGATGTAACCTCAAGAGAACTTTCACATGATGAGTGGAAACATTACCTGCATTTGTGCCCGAAGATAGTAATTGAGTCCAATTAGGTCAACATAAACCGGATCCAATATAAGCTAGCTAGGTCAAAAATGTATTTATCTGAATCCAATCTGTTGCGGTCGAATCACCTATGATGAACGTCGGGCAGGTTAGGACCACCGTGTGCGCAGAGAGACCGCCGTCTTCCTCCTGGAGCCTGCAAAAAGTCTCGGACCGGTTGTTCCGGTGGGGACCCTCCGATGCCCAAGTTAGTGAGTCGTCGAATAGGGATATGATTTTTGTAGAATTGTTCTAGAGGAAGTTCCTTCGAGAGTCCCCTTGCATGGAGCACGGGTCCTCTTTTTATACCTGTTGGGGATCCCGTTTACCTCGGTCTGTTGGAACCGTCGAATCCGTCCTGTTGTGATGTTTCATCGAACGACAAGTCGTTGGACTGTTGCTGGATAAGGGCCGCTTATAGCGGTAACTGCCTATCAGGCTAACACTTGCCCGTGATTTTGGTGAGCGAGGTTCTTAGATTGCGGGGTCGGCTGTATGAAATTACATTATGTAGGTGGGAGAGACTGCGGGCCGACGCTAGGGGCCGGAGTCAGAGTTCCAGCACGGGAGGTCGGTGCTGAGGACTGACGCCGGGGCCGGCACTAGAGGCCGACGCTGGGCGCCGGTCTTAGGTGCCAACGCAGAGTTGGTCTTTGGTTGCCGAAGCGGATCCGGTCTTTGGTGCTGTTGTTGGAGGCCGACGCTGGAGGCCGGCGCTGGAGGCCGGCGATGAAGGCCGACTCTGGAGGCTGACACTGGAGGATGGCACTGGAGGCCGATGCTGGGGGCCGGCGCTGGAGGCCGGCGATGAAGGCCGACTCTGGAGGCTGACACTGGAGGACGGCACTGGAGGCCGACGCTGGGGGCCGGCGCTGGAGGCCGACGCTGGAAGCCGGCGCTGGAGGCCGACGCTGGAAGCCGGCGTTGGAGGCCGACGCTGGAGGCCGGCGCTGGCCTTGGGTTTTGTTGTCACATCTTTGGCCGACGCTGGCCTTGGGTTTTGTTGTCACATCATTACTTTCAAAAACCGCGCAGAAGATAATACTAACCCGGGGAAACGGCTAGCCGTATCAGATGCCCCCCCGCCCCTGAGATGGGTGAGCGTTCACTTACCCGCGAAAGGGGTGTGAATATCCTCTTGGTGGCCGGTTTTCGCGCCATTATTTCGCCTTTGTTGGGATTAGGGAGGATTTCCCTTGGGCAGTGCTACGAAAAGGCAACGGTATCATTGCGATAAGGTTAACTCCCCCCTTTCCATTGGTGGTCTTTTCGAGCTTATCGTATTGGCAGGTCATCGAAGCGCCTCCCAACTGAAGGTGGACGCGTGGTCAGATCGGACGATTGTGGGGTGTTTCGAGATGGCGTCCTGAGGACAAATAGCCCTTATCTTCCTATCTTCCGCACTTCTTCCGCCGTTGCCCTCTTTGAGTCCGCCAGTGTTTCTATCTCTCGTTCATTCTCTCCGTGCTTTGTTCTTGGCTCAAGTTTTTCTTTTCAGGTTAGTTCCCATGGCTTCTTCTCCTTCTTGCTCCATTTCTGGGTCTTGGGGGGGTTCCCACCATCCTTCCCAGACTTCCGATTCCCTATCCAGCCAATGGTCCACCCCTTCCTCTAACCACTCACCGGAGCCACGACCAGTCAATCGTCCCCTAGCCGGGATTCGTTCGGCCGGCGGGCGGACTTCCGTTCGAAACCGGTCGGTGGCTGCCGGTCCTTCTAGGGTTGCCAAGGAGTCCCTCGAGGGGACTGCGTCCTCCATGTCTGCTCAAGACATAGCAAACTTAAGGGCCAGGTACGGCTTCCCTCCAGACCTTCATCTGTTCTTTCCTACCCCCAACGATAGGGCAACCTCTTCCCGTTCCGGAAGGGTTGCTCTGTACGGAGCCTTTTTTAAGGCCGGGCTCCGATTACCGATCCATCCTTTCATTCTTAATCTTCTAGACCGGTATTCCTTGACCCCTTCCCAACTAGTTCCCAACTCTATCCGAACCATTGTTGGTTTTTTAGTACTCTGTCACCTGCAGGGCATTGAGGCTAGCATTTCCCTATTTCGTAGCTTCTATACCCTTCGCAAACAGTCAGGCTGGTGGTCCTTCACTCCTAGGTCCAATAGGATCCTTAAACTGTGCCTTCCTTCCTCCGTTAAAGGGTGGAAGGACAAGTTTTTCTTTGCGGACATCAGCGGGGTTCGTGGAAGCTGGGGGATACCCAACATCGACGCCAATAGGGACCCCTCCATCCTTCCACGGGACCAGATGGCGTTTGGGTAGCTTCTGACTGCCGACATTCCTCGGTGTAATAAGCTTCTAGCCGAGGAGAATCTTCACCGTGCCGGTCTAATTCCCGCGAGGGGTGAGCATTAGACTACTCGCCTCTCTTCTTCTCTGCTTCTGTTTTTCTTCTCTTTTTCTTCTCTCTCTTTTTTTTTTTTAACTATCCTTTGATTGTGTAGGGATGGCGCCGACGCTGCATAAGCTTAAACAGGTGGCCGCCAAGAAGAGGAAGGCTGACGGGACTGCGCCTCCTGCCGAAGGAAGGGCCGCCGCTAAAGTTCCCCGTGTTGGGCCTGGTGTGGTGCTATCAAGGCCCAGGTGGGCTAACTTGTATTGGGCTGGGTTTGAGTCCAAGGGTTGAGATTAAATCAAGTCACGGGTGTACACGGGCTTGGGGATTAGTTTAATCTCATTGGTTTAGTCCATGGGAGTTTTTTGTTGAGTCTGGGCCTGGCCCACTTCGTGGATGTATTTAAACCTAGTCTCTAGGGTTTGGATGGAATAGAGAACAGATTCTTTTCTCCCAAAAATTCCCTTCTCTCATCATAGGGCGGCAGCCCTTTCTTTCTCCTCCCCATCTTCCTCCTTTTTCAAGAAGTAAACCTAACAGGATTAGGAATCCTTAGTTCTAGTTCTTGTTGAACGGGGAATCCCATTGCTATTCATCAAGGTCTAAACCTAACAGGATTGGGAATCCTTAGTTCTAGTTCTTGTTGAACGGGGAATCCCATTGCTATTCATCAAGGTCTAAACCTAACAGGATTAGGAATCCTTAGTTCTAGTTCTTGTTGAACAGGGAATCCCATTGCTATTCATCAGGTCTAAACCCTAACAAGTGGTATCAGAGCCTGGTTCAAGGAGTAATCTGGAGGCCTTCAAGGAGTTGAAATAATTTCAACAGAATCTCGTCAAGGTACTTCTCTATTTTATAAAATTTATTTTTGTGCTATTTTTGAAATTGGCCATGGGGAGTAGCATAAAAATAGAGGTTGAGAAGTTTGATGGGAAGGGAAGTTTCTCCATGTGGAAAGTCCGGGTAGAGGACCTCCTTGTGCAGCAGGGTTTAGATTTGGCTTTGGAGGAAAGGCCAGATGGGATGACAGACAAGCAGTGGATTTCATTGGAGAAGAAGACATGTTCAATGATCAGGGGCTGTCTGGCGGATTCAGTCCTCTATTCAGTGCTGGAGGAGAAGACCCCGAAGGGACTCTGGACGAAGTTGCACACCCTCTATATGGGAAAGAATATGTGCAACAAGTTGATGTTGAAGAAGCGCCTCTACAGCCTTCGGATGTCAGAAGGTGGAGATGTGCTGGGTCACATCCAGATATTCGACCAGATGAGCAATGAACTTCTGAATGTTGGGGTCAAGATGGAGGAAGAAGATAAAGCACTTCTGCTTTTATGTTCAATGCCCACGTCTTATGACTCATTGGTCACAACACTGCTCTATGGGAAGGAGACATTAATTTATGAAGATATTGTCTCGGTGCTTCGGACGAATGAGCAGAGGGAGAAGATGACCAAGGAAGCTGTTCCCCAGGAGGGTCTATCAGTTGGGGAAAGGACAGGCAGAGGTAGGGGCAGGGACAGAAGTAAGTCTGGAGGACGATCAAAGTCCAGGAAAGGCAAGAGAGAGCTGAAGTGCTATAAGTGTGGAGAGGTAGGACATTTTAAGAAGAATTGTCCTAAGTGGAAAAATCAGAAGGGAGAAAAAGGAGGATCTGAGTCTGTGAGTACAGTTGCAGATCAGGAGGTGGAGGATGATCTCTTGGTTGTATCAGATGATCACAGGCACAGCACAGAGATGTGGACCTTGGATTCAGCCTGTTCTCATCATTACACTCCCAACCGGTCGTGGTTCAGTACTTACACAGAGGTTGAGGAGGGGAATGTGACTCTTGGAGATAATCACCCTTGCAAGGTGGCAGGTATTGGCACAGTGAGGGTGAGGATGTTTGATGGTATGGTGCGCACTCTTACCAGTGTGAAGCATGTTCCAGAACTCAAGAAGAATCTGGTATCACTGGGGTACTTGGAGCGGACTGGATACAGCTTCAGCAGTCGTGCCAGGAGTGGAGTTCTGAACATCTCCAATGGAGCCATGGTGGTGATGAGAGGGAGGAGGCTGGAAAATAATCTATACAAGATGGAGGGCTCTGTGATGACTGTGAAATCTGAGGTGGCAGCTGTGGAGCAAGATCCCCGGGATGTGTACAGGATGTGGCATTACCGCCTGGGCCACATGGGAGACAAGGGGATGAAAGAACTGAGCAAGAGAGGTCTGCTTCCAGACTTGAGTAGCGGAGATATGGAGATCTGTGAGCCTTGTCAGATGGGAAAGCAGAGGAGAGTACAGTTCTCAGTCAGCACAGCTAGGAGTGCTGAACCCCTGGAGTTAGTACACACAGATGTCTGGGGACCAGCCCCAGTTTCTGCAAGGAATGGGGCCAGATACTTTATGACCCTGATAGATGATTTCTCAAGGAAGCTGTGGATCTACTTTATGAAGGAGAAATCAGAGGTCTTCACCAAGTTCAAAATCTGGAAGGCTGAGGTGGAGAAGGAGCAGGGTAAAAGTGTGAAGTGTCTGAGGTCTGATAATGGCGGGGAATACACCAGCAGGGAGTTCCAGATTTTTTGTGAGGAGTGGGGCATCAGAAGGCACTTCTCGGTGATGGGAACTCCTCAACAGAATGGGGTGGCTGAGAGGATGAACAGAACACTATTGGAAAAGGCAAGATGCTTAAGGCTGCAGGCAGGGCTTCCAAAGATGTTCTGGGTTGACGCAGTAGATGCAGCTAGCTACTTGGTCAATCGGTCACCGCACACCAGGTTAGATGGAGACATTCCAGAGGAGATATGGTCTGGAAGGAAGACAAGCCTAAACCATCTAAGGGTGTTTGGATGCACAGCATATGTGCATGTTGGAGCTGGGGAGCGGAGTAAGTTGGATGCCAGGTCTAAGAAGATGGTGTTCCTAGGCTACCCGCGAGGAGTCAAGGGGTATCGGCTATGGGACCCCTTGGAGAAGAAGGTTGTCATCAGCAGAGATGTAACCTTTGATGAGAGCTCAATCCTCCAGAACAGAAGTGGCATGGATGCACAGCAGGGACTACAGGAGGTAGAACACGGTAACACTAGTCAGACAACCTCCTATACAGTTGTGCCATTTGCTAGTGGACCAGGAGGATTTGAGATTCAGGTGGAGAGGACTGACAGAGGGGGTAGAAGCCAGGGAGTTCAGCAGGATGCAGCTGGACAGGGGACTGATACTGGGATCGCACAGCAAAGGCCCAGGAGGAACGTGCGACCACCAGTTCGATACGGCTTTGAGGATTCGTTGTCATATGCCCTGGTGACAGCGAATGGAGACCCTTTCACCTATGAGGAGGCTATGGAAAGTCAGGATAGAGATAGGTGGATCCATGCTATGGCAGAGGAAATGCAGTCTCTTCACAGCAATAATACGTGGCAGGTGGTCCAGCTGCCACAAGGAAAGAAACCCATTGGTTGTAAATGGGTTTATCAGCGCAAGGAAGGAGCTTCAGAACAAGAGGGTATCAGGTATAAGGCAAGACTAGTGGCCAAAGGATACTCTCAGAAAGAAGGCATCGATTATGGTGAGATATTTTCTCCAGTTGTCAGGCACACTTCCATCAGACTATTATTGAGTATTGTAGCAGCTCAGGACTTGGAGCTGGAGCAGATGGATGTGAAGACAGCATTCCTCCATGGTCATTTGGAGGAGAGCATCTACATGGAGCAGCCACCAGGGTTTAGAGAACCAAGATCAGATGGGAAAGTCTGTTTGCTGAAGAAATCTCTGTATGGGCTGAAGCAGTCGCCGAGGCAGTGGTACAAGAGATTTGACACTTATGTTAGGAGCATTGGACTTTCCAGGTGTGAGTATGATTCTTGTGTGTATGTTAAATCTCTGGATGATGGGTCTAGGATGTACTTACTCTTGTATGTAGATGACATGCTGATAGCATGCAAGAGTGAGAAGGCTGTACAGGAACTGAAGATAGCTTTGTCTCGGGAGTTTGAGATGAAGGATCTGGGGCCAGCCAGGAAGATCCTAGGGATGGAAATCATCAGAGATAGATCCAAAGGTGTGCTGCATCTGAGTCAGGGTGGCTACATTAAAAAGATTCTGGAGCGATATGGATGAAGGATGCCAAACCGACAGCACTACCTTTGGCAGCACATTTTTCCTTATCGAAGACCATGTCACCACAGACTGAGGTGGAGGCTCAGGAGATGGAGAAGGTACCATATGCTTCTGGTGTTGGGAGCCTTATGTATGCCATGGTATGTTGTAGGCCAGACATAGCCCATGCAGTGAGCCAGGTGAGCAGGTTCATGGCGCAGCCTGGTAGGGAGCACTGGCGAGCACTGAAGGGAATCTTCAGGTACTTGGTAGGTACAGTTGGGGTTGGTATTTGCTATGGACAGCAAGAAGATGCTGAGAGATCCAACTTATCCAAGGAGG
>UESW01004881.1:0-130616 GCA_900491605.1 Calamus simplicifolius
AACATATATATGTGTGCGTGTATATATATACACACTATATACATATATATATATATATATATATATATATGTGTGTGTGTGTGTGTGTGTGTGTGTGTGTATACACACTGTATATGTGTGTGTGTATATAGATATACACACACTGTATATATAGATATATACACATATATATAAGCGTGTATATATATATACACACCTAGAGTCAAATATCCTAAGTCTATATTATGAAGAAGCATGTAAAAATAGGAGAATCACAGATAAATATCCTTTCAGATCCTTTGGAGTAATTTGGAGAACCATAATGGACTAGTAATCACAGCCCCTAAAATTAAGATCTTCCAAACCAAAATAAAATTTCTAGGACATTATATATGTCAAGGCACTATTAAACTCATTCGAAGATTAGTAGAATTTGCAGATAAATTTTCTGACGAAATCAAATAATAAATCCAACTACAAAGATTTTTAGGATGCCTTAAATATGTAGCGGACTTTGTCCCAAACTTAAGGATCACCCTAGAACCTTTGTATGCTGAACTTAGAAAAAAGAAAACAAATTGGATAGAAGAACAAACCCAAGTAGTCAAAAAAGTAAAAGCATTAGTTAAAAAACTTCCCTGCCTAAACTTACTGAACCCAACAACATTAGTTATAGTCGAAACAGATGCCTCAGACATAGGATTCGGAGGAATCCTTAAACAAAGAATTAATAATAAGGAAAACTTAGTCAGATATCATTCAGAAATCTGGACTAATGCACAAATAAATTATAGCACAATAAAAAAGGAAGTTTTATCAATTGTTTCCTGCATTCAGAAGTTTCAAGAAGATTTGTATTTCAAAAAATTTCTTGTCAGAATTGATTGCAAATCAGCAAAAGATAGATTTTTGGGATAGGCAAAGACACCAGATTTGTCTACCCTACGTTAAAGATTTTAAGGAAATTGATATTCCAACTAAAGCTAGACTCATCTAGATGATAGAGAAGGGTTAGGAACGGTGTTCCTAGGATAATGGTTTGAATATCTTGTGTTATTATGAATGTTGTTTTAAAACAGATGTCATCTTGACAAACATGTACATTTGATATTTTATGCCTAATTCCAAGGCTTGCATTATTGGATGTTATAAAGGTTCTCATATGTTTCTTCATAATATTTTCTGGGGAATAGTCCTTCCGGGATACAGCTCATATCTGCTCCTGAGTCAACTTCATATCTTTCGTTTGAAGAAGAAGGCTTCTTTGGAAGATCGAAGGACTCATCTCTTGAATGAGTTGATTTCTTCTTTGGAGCCATCCCTTTCTTCTAGATGTGGAAGGATTTGAGGCTTGAAGAAGAAGTAAGAAGGAAGGAGACGGTTTGGAGAAGGCGTGGAGAAGAAGACAAGCTTTCTTGAAGAAAAACGTGTGAAGTGAAAAGGGATAAAGGCTTTTATATGAAGATCTAAAGTGGTTAACTGATCAGGTGGATGGTTGGTTGCCTGGTTAGTTGACTACTTTAAATAAATCCAAGAAAAAGATAGGTGGCCGATTGAGTGGAATAAATTTAAGTGGATTTCATGGTAGGGAGATAGCCAAGGCCAGTTAACTAGTCAGCTAACTGACACACTAAAAGACGAAAGTAATGATTGCAATTTAAAAGATATTTCATGAAGGGATTTGATTGATTAGATTAAGATTAGTCAAGCAACAAATGCTAACCATGATATTTAATCATAAAGTCAATACCACAAGCATAATTAATTAAATAGATGGATCAATCATTCCAAGTTCCCTTCTAATTTCATAAAATTTTGATTCTTCTAATGGTTTAGTAAAAATATCTGCAAGTTGTTTTTCAATACATAAGAATTCAATACAATGTCACCATTATTAACATGATCCCTAATGAAATGATGTCTAATTTCTATATGTTTAGTTCTTGAATGTTGAATGGGATTTTTAGTTAAATTAATTGCACTAGTGTTATCACATTTTATTGGTACCTTTCTATTTGATACCATAATCCTCTAGCTGCTGCTTAATCCATAAAATTTGAGCACAGCAACTTCCAGCTGCAATGTATTCGGCCTCGCCATAGACAATGCTACTGAAGTTTGCTTTTTGCTAAACCATGAGATTAAGTTAACACCTAGGAATTGGCAAGTTTCACTAGTTGATTTTCTGTCTAATTTACATCCAGCAAAGTCTGAATCTGTGTATCCTATTAAGTCAATGCTAGATTGTCTGTCATACCAAAGTCCTAAGTTTTTAGTTCCATTTAAATATTTAAATATCCTTTTAACAGCAAGCAAGTGTGATTCTTTAGGATTAGCTTGATATCTGGCACACATGCAAACACTAAACAGATATCAGGTCTACTAGCAGTTAAGTATAATAAAGATCCTATCATGCCTCTATAAAGTTTTAAATACAGATTTTTCAGAATTATAAGCTTCAAGTCTACAAGATGAGCTCATAGGGGTACCGATACTCTTAGATGTCTCCATGCCAAACTTTTTGATCATTTCCTTGATATACTTGGATTGGCTTATGAAGATCCCGTCTTTGCTTTTTTTGATCCGAAGTCCAAAAAATAATTTATTCTCCCATCATACTCATCTCGAACTCTCCCTGCATAAGCTTAGCAAAGTCCTTGCATAAAGAATCATTAGTGGCACCAAAAATGATATCATCTACATAGATTTGAATAATTAAAATATCATTATTTTATCTTTTAATAAATAGAGTTGTATCTACATTTCCTCGAATGAAGTCATTACTAATCAAGAATTTGCTTAACCTTCATACCAAGCCGGGGTGCTTGCTTCAAACCATACAAAGCTTTGTTTAATTTAAATACGTGGTTTGGAAACAAGTGGTTTTCAAAGCCGGGTGGCTGTTCCACAAAAACTTGTTCAGCAATGTATCCATTTAAGGAAAGCGCTTTTAACATCCATTTGATATAATTTAAAATTCATAAAGCAAGCAACAGCAAGAAGTAATCTGATAGCTTCTAATCTAGCAACAGGGGCATAAGTTTCATCAAAATCAATTCCTTCTTCTTGATTATAACCCTTAGCTACTAGTCTTGCTTTATTTCTAATTATGTTACCATGTTCATCCAATTTATTTCTAAAAACCCATTTAGTTCCTATAATTTGATGATCATGAGGTCATCAATAAGAGTCCATACATTGTTTCTTTCAAATTGATTAAGTTCCTTCATGCATTGCATTTATCCAATCAACATCATTTTTAGCTTCATCATAGCATTTAGGTTCAATTTTAGAAACAAATGCTAAGTTATTATAAGTATCTCTAAATGACGATCTTGTTCTAATTCCATGAGATAATTTCACCAATAATTTGATCTTTAGGGTGACTGTGAACATACCTCCATCCTCTTTCTAAATCATCATTACCTTGTGAGGCTTCAGGTGGATTAGCATTGTTTTCTTCATTTACCTCTTGTGTATCTGAATCCTCCTTGTCCTTCAAGGTGATGTCTTTGAGTTGATCTTCAATTTCATCTGCATCATTTATACCTTTTCTCTTCCTTAATGAAGATCATTAGATTCATCAAAGATAACATGAATTGATTCTTCAACTACTAAAGTCTTTTTGTTAAAAACTCTAAAAGCTCTACTATGTAAAGAATAACCAAGAAAAATTCCTTCATCAGATTTAGCATCAAATTTATCAAGGTTTGTTTTTTCATTATTTAAAACAAAAAAGCGGCATCCAAAAACATGAAAATAACCGATATTAGGTTTTCTTCCTTTCCAAAGTTCATACGGAGTCTTTTTCAAAACAGGTCTGATTAATGCACGATTTAAAACATAACATGCAGTGTTGATAGCTTCAGCCCAAAAGTATTTTGGGAGATTACTTCACACAACATGGTACGAGCCATTTCTTCTAAAGTTCTGTTCTTTCTTTCTACTACTCCATTTTGTTGAGGTGTTCTGGGTGCAGAAAAATTATGTTCAATTCCATTTTCATTACAAAAATTTTTAAAATATTGATTTTCAAATTCTTTTCCATGATCACTTCGTATCGATAAAACAGAAGAATTCTTTTCATTTGTAATTCTTTTAAATAATTTTTGAAATGATGGAAATGCTTCATCTTTACTAGCTAAGAATAAAACCCATGTAAAACGAGAGAAATCATCAATCACGACAAAACCATATCTTTTTCCTCCTAGACTAGTTGTTCTTGTAGGACCGAATAAATCCATATGCAAGAGTTCCAAAGGTCTAGTGGTTGAAATCACATTTTCGATTTAAAAGATACTCGAGTTTGTTTTCCAAATTGACAAGCATCACAGATTTTATCTTTTTCAAAAGTAAGTTTTGGCAAACCATTTACTAAATCCTTTTTGATTAATTTAGATAATAAATCCATGCTTGCATGAGCTAACCTACGATGCCATAACCAACTATTATCAGTTTTATTATTCATAGCAACTAGGCAATCAACATTTCTATCATTCAAATCATTTAAATCAACAATGTATACATTACCATGCCTATGACCAATAAATTTCATATTTTCATTTGTAGGATTTTTAACAATGCATAAAGATGATTCAAATGTAACTTTAAATCCTTTATCACATAATTGACTGATGCTTAGTAAATTATGCTTTAACCTTTCACAAGTAAGACATTATCAATAAAAGCATGAGGTGTGATACCTATTTTTCCAATGCCAATAATTTTTCCTTGGCCATTATCACCAAAAGTAACAACACCTCCATCTTTTGCCTCCAAAGTGATGAATTGAGATTCATCACCCGTCATGTGTCTTGACACCCGCTATCCAAGTACCATTGTCTTTTAGTTGCTCGGGTAGCAAGACACACCTGCATACACAATTTTAAGTTTTGCTCTTAGGTACCCAAGCTTTCTTGGGTCCTTTTGGGTTAGTTAAAATAGTTCCTTTTGGAACCCATATTTGTTTAACTTTGTGTGTGTGACAAGTATATGCTTTGTGTCCTAATTTACCACATTTAAAGCATGTAATTTTAGTTGAATCATCAGCATGCACATAAATATTTTTCAGAAATTTTTGTCTTTCAATAGGATTATATCCAAGACCAGCTCTATTGTAAACAGCCCTTTGACTATTTAATATCATTTCTAGCTTTTCTGAACTCAAAGTAAATTATCAATAATTGGTCTTAATTTACTCACTTCATTTTCAAATCTTGGTTTTCCTTTAATAATGATTCATTTTTATTTGAAATTCTTTCTTTTTCAAGAATAAGTTCTTTAATTTCATTTTTCAAATCTTTGTTCTTTGAACTTAATTTTGCAAAATCATCTACAAGTTCATAGAATGCACCATGCAATTCATCGAAAGTAAAGTCATCTAGAAAACTAGGACTTACCTCATTTCATCAGCCATGAAACATACATTGGCGACTTCAGTCTTTTCTTCATCTTTCGAACTTGTTGCTTCACTGTCACTCCATGTAGCCAACATAGCTTTCTTCTTTATTTTCTTAAATCCTTTCTTCAATTGTGGACATTCTGGTTTGATATGTCCAGGCTTCTTGCACTCATAGCATATAGGAGGTTCACTTCTTTCCTTTCTTGCTATGATCTCCTTTGGTAAATATTTTTTTTTTCCAAATTTCTTTCTCCTCATAAATTTCTTGAATTTTCTGGAGATAAGTGTCATTTCATCATCTTTTTCACTATCACTGGTTTCTTCCTCACTTTCCTCATCTTGAACAGCACTCTTCAATGCCATAGTCCTTTTCTTCTTTGAATTCATCTTCATCATTGTGTTGTCGTTGCTGAGTTCATGAGTCATCAAAGAACCGACCAATTCTTCAAGTGATAAAGTATTGAGGTCTTTTGCTTCTTGTATAGCAGTCACTTTTGCTTCCCATGATCTAGGCAAAGATCTTAAAATTTTTCTAACAAGATCACTGTTAGCATAAGACTTTTCAAACTTTTCAAACCATTAATGATATCAGTAAATCTAGTAAACATATCAGTGATATTTTCAGCTGAATCCATCTTAAATAATTCATACTTATGAACAAGCATATTAATTTTGGATTCCTTGACTTGATTAGTACCCTCATGGGTGAACTTCAAGTCTATCCCAAATCTCTTTAGCAGACATGCATGTAGATATACGGTTAAACTCATTTGCATCAAGAGAACAATAAAGAACATTCATAGCTTTTGCATTTAATTGAGCTAATTTCTTATCTTGCTCATCCCATTCTGATTCAGGCTTTGCAATATCAATATTATCAATTTTAACAGTGGGTGTGTGTGGTCCATTAATTATGATTCCCCATAAATCATAATCAAGTGCTTGAATGAAGATTTCATTCGTGCTTTCCAATATGTGTAATTTGTTCCATTGAACAAAGGTGGTCTATTAGTTGATTGTTCTTCAGTCAACATAGATCCCATTTGGATTACTACTGATCTTTAGCTCCAAGCTTCTCAAAGCTATAGAAATCAAGAGCACGCTGCTCTGATACCACTTGTTGCCCAGATGTAGCAACCCAAGAGGGGGTGAATTGGGTATTTAAAATTAATTACTAGCGTATATATGTGCTTAATCACTAGTTAAAAATTAGTTCGCAACGGTGTAGTGGAGTGCACGAAACAAAATCACACAAAATAAGCAATCACAAACACAAGAGGGTTTATAGTGGTTCGGTGCCAAACTCGGCTCCTACGTCCACTCCCCAAAAACCCTTTGGGAATTTCACTAATCGTATCGCAACGATTACAACCCCTAGACTTCCCAGCTAGTCCTCATGTTTCACGGCACAAGGCAGCCAAACCCCTAGCCTTCCCGGCTAGTCCTTTTGTTTAACGGCACAAGGAAGCCTAAACCCCTAGCCTTACCCGGCTAGATCTCTTATTTAACGGCACAAGAAAGCCAATCAACAATCTAGGGTTATCCTTAACCCTATTACAAGAAATTTTAGAATAGATAACAGATAGCTCCTAACTTGAGAAAATATTCAAAGAATACTTTACAAATTTGAAGCAAATCTTCAGCAATAAGTGTGGATCTCCGAGGTAGCTGAAACTTTGAATGCTTCACTGGATCTGAACGACTTGAGCAAGGATTGAGATTTGTCAACTTCAATGCACAATAACTTGCTTTCTAACACTCTGAAAAATATGCAATGAACACTCTCTTTCTTGATTTCTTTCTCCTCTTTTTCTTTTTCAGATTCATCATTGTGTTCCTCTAATCACAGCTATTTAAACCAAGAAAAATGTCCGTTAGACACATTGGTAATAAGAGAAAATTAAAACGGAAGAAAAATATAACCGTTTGAAATTGTTTCCCTAAGCATTGATTGCATTTAATCCTTTGATGAAGAAAGATCTCTGTCAAACACCAAAAGAAAAAAGTTAATCATCATGAAAATAAAAATATAATTAAGGAGAGAGAGAGAGAGAAAGCATGAGAGCATGTAAGAATGCAGATTGGTGGTTGGCTGGAATTAATTTTTCAGCTAGCTCATTGAAGACGTCCGGCCATGGAAAAGAGAAGAGGCCCTAAGCTAGCTAAGCGAACAAAGCTAGCTAGCTTTCCAATAAAGCTCCACGGCAAGAAAGCTAGAATCAGTCATACCAAAAAAAAATAAAGTAGCTAGCTAACAAGCTAGCTCAATCCATCATGCACACGGCTATACAAGCATCCAGGAAAAAGTAGTTAGCTCTTCAGCTAACTTAATGAAAAGTATCATGCATCAAGAGAAAAAGTAGTTAGCTATTTAGTTAACTCAAATTCAAATTCATGCGGCTGGGAAGAGATGAAATGATAAAGTAGTTAGCTCTCTAGCTGACTAGCTAAAAAGTTAAACCCATCATGATAAAAGTAGTTAGCTATTTAGCTAACTCAATTTAAAATTTCATGCGGCTAGGAAGAGGGAAATGATAAAGTAGTTAGCTGCTAAGCTAACTGGTTCAACCATTCATTCGGCCAAGGAGAAAAACATCCCAAAGTAGTTAGCTATTAAGCTAACTGTTTCATCATGACGTTCGGCCAAGTGAAAGGGAGGAACAAAGCAGTTAGCTCCCCAGCTAACTGAAGCAAGCTTTCATATGCCCATGAGAAAAGAAGTTAGCTACCTAGCTAACTAAATTTAAATGCCATGGGAACCGCCCAAGAGAGAAGCTAGCTCTCTAGCTAGCTTGGTTAGAAGTCCATTCAGCCAAGAGAGATCCTGCAAGAAAAAAATAGTTAGCTTTTGAGGCCAACAAGTCATCTTTCAAAGCTAACCAGCTAGCTTTCCAGCTAGCTGATTTCAAGGAGCATTCGGCCAAGATAAAAATATCATGAAAGTAGTTAGCTCTTGAGGCCAGCAAGCTATCTAAGAGAGGGAAGAAGTTAGCTCACAAGCTAACTTATTCCAAGCATGGTTTAGCCAAGCTATTTGTGTGAGGAAAATAACTAGCAAGCAAGTGGAGGAAGCTAGCTAATGAAGGAAATAATCTAGCTTACATAGTCATGCAAATGCCCTGGTGAGATTGAAACATTTAGCTATATTCAAGATAAGAGAAAACAAGCTTCCATGTAACAAATAAAATTTTGCTTGATAAAGCTCACCTGTACGACACCTGTACATCCCTGCATTAGTCTTAATTTTCATAATAAACTTAGTCTTAATTATTTTGTAATCATCAAAATCAATCTAAGAGCCAATAGGAGGAATCCTTAAATAGAAAATTAATAATAAGGAAAATCTAGTTAGATATCATTCAGAAATCTGGACTAATGCTCAAAAAAATTATAGCATAATAAAAAAAGAAATTTTATCGATCGTTTCTTGTATTCAGAAATTTCAAGAAGACTTATATTTCAAAAAATTCCTTCTCAGAATCGATTGCAAATCAGCAAAAGAAATTTTAGAAAAAGATATTGAAAACCTTGTTTCAAAATAGATTTTTTCCTGATGGCAAGCGATTTTATCGGTATTTGATTTTGAAATAGAATTTTTAAAAGAAATAGAAAACAGTCTACCAGACTTCCTGACTAGAGAATTTCTTACAGGAATAAAATATCAGACAAGCCCAGAACCAAAGCTTCTTATGTTAAACTAATGACACTCATACCACTTAGAAATTCGAGATAAATAAAGAAAGAATCGGAAAAGACTTCCTAGTAGAACATAACAAAGAAAAAGTCAAATGGCTCTGGAAAGAAGTAAATGTAGAAGAAAGAGAAAATTTGAAACAAGAGTATTACAATTTCATGAATTCAGCAAAACTAGAAATTCCTTATTTTACATGGCTTGAACAAGTATGTAAAAATAGAAAAATCATAGATAAATATCCTTTCAGATCCTTAGGAGTAATCTGAAAACCACATATAATAGAAAAATCAATTCAGAACATATTCCTTTAGAGGAATGCCAGATCAGTTACAAAAACCAGACATTAATAGCCTCACCATTAAAACATCTCAAACCAGAGAATGAACAGCCAAACCAATTGGTCACCAATAGTGAAATCAAAAAAATAGTTCAATAGAACAATTATAGCAATCAGCTTTTGCATACCATGTCAGACCAATTAAATAGAATCCAATTGGTTTGATCTAGCTTAATCTAAGATCAAGGCTCCATATTGAACTTAATTCCGATTTAATCAAAGTTTAGTCAAACCCAATCTTAGAGCAATGTTACATATTTGATTTGATTCAGGTTTGATTTAAGTTTAATCCACCCTGATCTTAGAGCAATGCTTTAAATTGAACTTGATTGGGGTTTGATCAAAGTTTGATTGAATTTGCGATCTAACAATAGAATCCAGATTGGACTTGATTCGAATTTGATATAAGTTTGATCCAACTCGATCCTCGAGCAATGCTCTTGATTTAACTTGATGTGGGTTTGATCTATATTAATCTAACCTTTTTATTTGAGCAATGCTGTGAATTAGACTTGATTCATGTGGATCTAATTTGATCTAACCTGGTCTTGTTGCAATGCTTTAGATTCGACTTATTTTGGAATTTGATCTAAGTTTGGCTCGACCCGATCTTGGAGCATAACTTCCAATTGGACTTGACTCATGTTTGATCTAAGTTTGATCCAATCCAAACTTAGAGCAACATTCCAAATTCAAATTGATTTAGCCTTGATTTGGCCCGATCTTATAGCAACGCTCCATATTGAACTTCATTTAGCTTGATGTAGGTTAGATCTAGTCCAATCATAGAGTAATGCTTCGATTGAACTTGATTTTAGTTTGATTTCACCCAATCTTGGAGTAACGCACGAGATTGAACTTGATTTGGGTCTGAACTTAGTTCCATCTAACCCAATCTTAGAACAATGCTCTATATTTAACTTTATATAGGATTGATCTTAATTTTATCCAACCCGATACTACATAAGTGCTCTAGATTGAACTTGATTTGGGTTTGATTTAATTTGATTGAACCATATCTTGAATCAACACTCTAAATTGAAGTTGATTCATGTTTGATGTAAATTTTATCCAACTCAATCTCGGAGCAATTGTCTAGATGGGATTTGATTTGGGTTCGACTTGGTTTGACATATAACTTGAACTTGGTTTAACCCAATGATGAAAAATCTCTCTAAGTAACTCTCTAGATTGTACTTGATTTGAATTTGATCTAATTTGATCTAACTTTGGTCTATCAATATTGGAGGAATGCTCGAGATTGTACTTAATTGAGGTTTGATCTAAGTTTGATCCAACACAATCTTGAAACGATGCTCCACGTTGGACTTAACTCATGTTTGATTTAAGTTTGATCTAATTTCAATCTTGGAGTAACGCTCCATATGAGATTTTATTTAGGTCCAATCTTAGTTTGACCTAACCCGAACTTGTGCCAATGCCCCAGATTCAACTTGATTCAGAATTGACATTGGTTTGATCTAACCCAATTTTTAAGTAAATGTAGCACATTGAACTTAATTCAAGTTTGATCTTCGTTTGATTCAAACTAATCTTAGAGCATTGCTCTAGATTGGACTTGATTCAGGTTCGATCAAAGTTTGATCTAACATGATCTAGTATAGTAAAGCTCTAGATTGAATTTGGTATTATTTGATGTGACCTGATCACGGAGTGGCCCTCTAGATTGAACTCAATTTAAATTTAATTTGGAAATCTTGGAGCAACACTCTTGATTTAACTTGATTCATGTTTGATCTTTGTTTGATTTAACTCGATCTTGAAGCAACGCTCGATATTATACTCAATTTGGACTCGATCTTGAATTGAACTGATTCGATCTTAGAGCGATACTCCAAATTGGACTTGATTTGTGTTCAATCTAAGCATGATCCAACTCGATCTTGCGGGCAGTGCTCTATATTTGACCTGATTTAGGTTTGATCTAAATTTGATCAGACCCAATCTTGGAGCAAAGCTCTAGATTTGACCTAATTTGGGTTTGCACTAATTTTGATACAACCCGATCTTAGAGCAACACACTAGATTGGACTTGATTTAGGTTTGATCTAAATTTGATCCAGCCGATCTTAGACCAATGCCCCAGATTAGACCTAATCCAAGTTTAATCTAAGTTTGATCCTACTCGATCTTGGAGAAACGCTTCAAATTGACTTGATTTAGATTTGATCTTGGTTTGATCTAACATTATTTTGCAATACTGCTTTAGATTAGATTAAACGAAATTGGGGCTTGACCAAGGTTAGATCTAGTCCAATCATATAGTAATGCTTTAGATTAAACTTAATTCAGACCCGATCTAAGTAATATATGGCTAAATTATTTTTTTCTAGTCCAAAATAAACTTCATTCTGGCATGATGTGGGTACAATCTGTCCCAAATATGGATCAATGCTTCTGATCTCATTTTGAACTCACCTAATCTTAAAGCAACGCTCTAGATTGAACTTGATCATATACATATGCGTGTGTATATATATATATACACACTATATATATATATATATATATATATATATATATATATATATATATATATATATATATATATATATATATATATATATATATATATGTGTATGTATGTGTGTGTATATGTATATATGTATATATATACGTATATATGTATGTATGTATGTATATATGTATATATGTATGTATATACGTATATATGTATATATGCATGTATATATATATATGTATATATATATATATATGTATATGTATATGCATATATATATATATGTGTGTGTGTGTGTATAAATATACACACTGTATATATATATATACACACACACACACACACACACATATATATATATATGTGTGTGTGTGTGTATATATATATTCACACTGTATATATATATATACACATATATATGTGTGTATATATACACACATATATATATGTGTGTGTATATATACATATACACACTGTATACATACACACACACACACACACATATATATATATATATATGTGTGTGTGTGTGTGTGTGTGTATATATATGTGTGTGTGTATATATACACACACACCACACACACATATATATATGTGTGTGTGTGTGTGTATACATTGTATATATATATGTGTGTGTATATATATATATACTATATATATATACACACACATAGTATATATACACACATATATATGTGTGTGTATATATATATACATACTGTATATATACACTATATATATATATACAGTGTGTCTATATATATATGTGTGTGTGTGTCTATATATATACATTCACACTGTATATTTATATAGACACACACACATATATATATATGTGTGTATATATATACACACTATATATATATATATATATATATATGTGTGTGTGTGTGTGTGTGTGTGTGTGTGTGTGTGTGTGTATGTGTGTGTATATAAACACACATATATTTATATACAGTGTGTGTATATATATATATATATATATATATGTGTGTGTGTGTGTGTGTGTGTATAAATATATATGCACACATATATATGTGTGCGTATATATATATATACACATTGTATACATATATATACATATATATATATATATATATATGTGTGTGTGTGTGTGTGTCTATATATATACACACTGTATATATATACACACACACATATATATATGTTTGTGTGTGTATATATATACACTATATACAAATATATACATAGATATATATATATATATGTGTGTGTATATATACGCATACTGTATATATATATATATACACACACATATATATATATATAGGCTGGCCTGCGCGCGGGTGCGTTTGGCTTTGCCGCGCTCCGCGCCGCTAAGGGATGGCTCCGGTTCTTCTTCGGCCATGTATGCCTTGCTGAAACTGATCTTGCTGATGCTGACTCCGCGTGTCATCGCGTCTAGAAGATGAGTCCACATCCGGCCTTGGCGCTTGGATCACCAATTTCGCGCCAATGTGTCTGACTAAGTGTGGGGCTTGCCGGCCCCATGGACGGATGTGCGCATCCCGTGGCACTGTCAAACTCCGTCCTGACAGGTCCTCGGCCATCTGCCTTGCCCGCGCTGCGTGCCGCGGGCTGCACTACGGCCCTTCTGATCGTGCGCATCACTGGGACGGTGACAATATATACACATATATATATATATATATATATATGATAATCAAACATAATTATTCTGATGCACACTTGATAGTCTTGCATAATTATCCTATGTTGGTCAACTCGTACTAAACATTTTCTAAAGTATATTAATAAATTTATCATCAATTTAAAAGATTATGACACTGAGATCCCACCTAATTTCTATTTTCGGAGGTTGTGCTCGTTTTTTTTTTAATTCTTTTAAATAATGGAAATGGGGCGAAAGGAAACGGAGTTAATCGAGGGTTCCTGGGTCCCTCGACATTTGGTGCTTCTCTGCTACACGTCGCGATGGCGCGGCCGCGCACCCAAGTCTCGGAGACGAAGGATGAGAATGGAAGGGGGAATGACAAATCTCCGTTGGCGTTCCAAAGTCGGTCCAATCTATACGCATTTTTAGTTGCAAGTCACGGCTGTCAACCTCCCAAAGGCATGGCCACTGATGACTCTGGGTGCTTAGCCGCGAAGTAGAGGTAGGTACTCGACCATGCCACCCATGGCACGGCACAGCCTAAGCCCACATGGATCATGCCAGATATAGCCCTGTACTGCTATAGTATCGGACCGTACCGGTACGGTCCAATGAACCGTGTCGTGCCGGGCGCAAAATTTTTTTTCTATTGATCCAGTACGGCACGGCCCATGACGGGCCTAGGCTGGCCCGCCGTGCCGTGCCGGCATGGCCCAACTGGGCCGGCACGGCCCAGGTGGGCCTGAGCCGTGCTGGCCCAGGTGGGGCTTTGCCCATGCACGGCTCAAATAAAAAAAAATTGTAAAAAAATATTTTTTTTGATAAATTAAAAATTATTAGGAATAAAAAAATTTTATTAATATAAAGCCACCTTACAGGTGGGAGGTTTGACATAGATCCCTACCAGTTTATTAATTTAAAATCAAAATGGTACAGATGACTTACTTTAAGTTTTTAACAATTAAAAAATTAAAAATATACAATTATAAAAGTAGAAATGACTCACTCATCAGTCATCAGTAGTATTTGTGTCATCGTCATCTTCACTGGTTAAGTCATGTCCACCTTTATCTTGAAGCCTCGCCTCAGCATCCAATCAGTCTTGAAGCAAATAAGCATCTCACTTGTCTCGCCAGTCATCCTACTTCTCTTTTCATCTAAAATACGTCGACCTGCACTAAAAGCGGATTCCGATGCTACTGTGGACATCGGCACAGCTAAAACATCTCATGCAATGGCAGACATTACAGGATATTGATTTTTAACACTCTTCCACCAAGCTAATATATCTAGACTTCTATTTGATCTTCATCATATGCAGAATGAAGATCGTTTCGTAAATAAAATTCTAATTCATTACTTAAAGATGAAGAAGATAAAGAAGATGATGAAGCATGTGCGTGTCTTCTAATGAATGAAAAAATAGATGACGAACGAGATCTAGAAGAAGAAGCAGAGCTTTGAGCATGTATTTAGATCCATAAATTTTATCATTATATAAATAATAAAAATCATTTAGAAGTCATGTTACCTCATCTTTAGCAGGTTCAGGATTTTGATTCATGTTTTCACAATATTGATCAATTAAAAAAATTACACCATTTAATTTAACTCTAGGATCAAAAACAGCAGCTAAGTTATGCAATGGACATATCCTATTCCAATATTCATTCCATTTAGTTTCCATATTATGTATAATAGGCATTAAAACTTCATGATATCTATATTCTTTAAATTTTTCACTAATTACATATGCTTTTTGTAAAATGAACAAGAAGTTGGATAATAAATACCTGAAAGAACATTTGTAGCATCATAAAAAGTAACCAAAAAATCTTCTAAAATTTTACCTTGATTCCAATCAGCTTCAGTCACACGCTCATTAATATAAGCACTTAATAAGTTCTTATATGGGTATGCATCATGTATCATGGCATAGGTACTATTCCAACGAGTTATTACATCAAGTTTAAATTTTTTAAAACGTTTACCATGATCTACACATAATTGTTTAAATTCTTGAAGTCTTGACCTTGAAGCATGAATAAAAGAAACTGCATTTCTAATTTTTGAAATAACCTCTTGAATTATGTTCATGCCAGATTGAGCAGAAAGATTTAATATATGACATGTACATCTAATATGAAATAATTATCCATCTAAAATGGGATGCAAAGAGTTGTTTAATAATGCAATAGCAGAATTATTATTGGATGCATTATCAAAAGTAATTGACATTATTTTATTATTAATATTATATGAGCATGCGGTTTGATAAATAATATTTGAAATTTGTTGTCCTGAATGCGAAAAATCAAAAGCACGAAAAGTAATAATTCATTTATTTAATTGCCAATCATTATCAATATAATGAGCAGTAAGAGAAATAAAATAATTACTAGCTATAGATGTCGTCCAAATATTAGAAGTTAAAGAAATTCTAGCATTTAAATTTGAGAGACTTTCCGTTAAACTTTGTTTCATTGCTAAAAAGTTTGTCATAGCCACTCTTCTAAAGGTATGCCTACTAGTTCTTTTATAAGCAGGTTGTAGGCCTAATTGAACATATCTTTCAAAATTATAAAATTCAGATAAACTAAAAGGTAATTCATCTTGAACTATCCATCTTACCAGTAATTTTCTTTGATTTTCGTGGTTATATGCAAAATTGCCTACAAGTAATCCCTCTTGTATATTAAGGAGTCCTTGCTGACTGGAATCATGCATCCTATGACTCTCTTGATGTCTTCTTAGATGCAATGTTCCTCCAGTACTAGAACAACTGTAAAGTTTTGCACATTTTTTACATTTTGCTTTATAGACTCAATCAACCATAATTCTATCGAAATCAATCCAAACATTACTAGTCTTCTTATGAGAAGAGGTTTGACACTCACTGACACTAGCTCTAGATGGAACTTGAAGTTGGGATTGGGGTTGGGGTCCTTGGGGATTAGTTTCCTCACCCTCAGAAAAAGCGTGTATGTTAAAATTACTTTCGTTAAAAGATGTCATATCTAAAATTTTTAATTAATAAATGCAAAAAATTAAAAACTAACCCACAAAAAGGAATTGAGAAAAGATCAGAGGTGGAGGCGTGGAGCCGAGATTTGTGAGCTTCCTCTTGCGCTCTCACCTCTCAACAAGAATTGATCTTGTAGCACTTGACTACTTGCTTGAGCACTTGTCACTTGTAAGAACACTTGCAAACTAAAAATTAAATTGTTAATCTACTAGAGCACTTGTTGGAAGAGAGAAATAGTAGTAATAGAGGAATTGGTTTGGTGTGATAAGAACGAGGGAGAGTTCATCTATTTATAGAATTTCTATTTTTTTTTTCAAAACTACCCTTTGATATAGCCGTTATATGACTGTTGGAAGGGGTAAAATGGTCTAAACCCCTTCCAACAACCTTTAACGGCTATATAGCCATTAAAAACGGTTGAAATAGCTGGTGCGGTGCTAGGCACCAGCGCTGCCATGCCATGGCACGGCCATGGTGGGCCGTGCTGGATACGGCCAAAGCACGGCCCATGACGAGCCGTGCTAGCACGGTTCATTAACAAATGGGCTATGTCAGGCACGATACGGTAATTTTTTAGGCATGATGGACCTGGGCCATGCTTATCACGGCATGACCTAGTGCCCATCTCTGCGGCGAAGCTAAGCTGGATTAGTCCTTCTAGGCGAACGAACCGAGCCACCAACCCCCAGTTCAGCTCCTCCTGATGAACTATTTTTGTCTTGTCCGTTTCTTCATCCATCTCATTAATTATCCACAGGGGGCTCACATATCTGACCATTGACCTGAGCTCCCCCAGTTTCCACTCGCTTTCTTCCATCCCTCTTCGCTTCTGAATTCCGATGCTTTGCCACCAAGCAAACAAATTCTTCGGCCCGTGCCAAACGCTGCGCCAATGATCTCTCCATTTCCATGTCTTTCCTCTATATATAAGACCACCATTGCCAGCATCAGGTCACCAAAAAGTACTGGCGGATTGTTTGTTTCTTAAGAGGTTAGCCACAATGGGTCTTGGCCTTTCTCGTTTGCCATTTTTCACGAAGTGTTTTCCCATGAGCCCGCCGCCGCCGCCGCCGCCGCTGCCAAAAGTTGATCCATCATCCAAGCCAAACGTAGAGGAGAGTAGTAGCAACAAAGAGGAAAAAGTGAAGAAATTTGTGGAGGAGAAGAAGGGGAGGCCAGAGGGTGCAGCCCTTGTGGTGCCTCACTTCCCTTCCCACTCTGGCCCAGGACTACTCTAATCGCACGGCTCCTCTCTCCCCTTCCGTTGGAGTGCTTAATTTGTTATCATAAGATGTTTGGTTTCAAGAGGCTTTAAGGCTTCGCCTATGTTGTAAGGTTGATAATTAAAGTTTCGCCTAGGTTTATTATACGAGGCTTCCTGCTCTGAAAAACGATGATGAAGCCCATGGAGGCGACCACGATGGCCATGGAGGAGTGAAGGAAGGAGGTGGCCATGTCAATGGATGAGACTAGTCTTGAACAGATAGCTCATGGATTTGATACACGTCCTTTCTGCTTGTCTCCAAATCCTGTCCCATTTTCATGTGCTCATGTATTTATCTAGTCGCATGTCTCGTTGTAACTGGATTTCTCTGTAATTAGACCTTAAAGCTAGTTTTTGCTCAGTTACAATAATAGTCTGGCATTGGTATCTAAAATTTGAGAATGACAATGCAACAGATCCCCTAAATATGTCACATTATTTCTCTTATAAATCTCATACTGAATCTCTCTCTCTCTCTCTCTTAAATATTACATTTGCTCTCCTGCATCTTGAAAGGAGTCCCAGCAGAATGGGCATGGGTCTCTCTCAATTAATCTCTCACCTTAGCTCTCCTTTCTCAGTTTAAGTTTTTTTTCTTGATGCACATTCATAGCATGTGTAAAATATTAGTTCAATTTAGTGAGGCAAGGTCTTGCTTTCATATAGGCAGACATACTGCAGCCCATAATATTGGATGCTCTGCATTTTGTTATTCACTATAATATAAGAATATTTTTAATATTTTTCACATCATTGAAGAGTTTTTTTTTTTATATAAATATTTGCAACCTTTTCCTTACGCAATATCTCTAGGGTAATTGGGTTTTTATGAGAATAAATAATCGGATTAATATCCTCTCACAAAACAATCAGATTAATAAGAATCATGTTAATTGATGCTTTTTGAATGATATGATTTTTATTTCAGAAGCCTGCTGTTATTTTGATGGAGACCTCCCATAGCATCCTTTAAATAGGGCCTTGGCTTGCATGAATCTTGGGTATCATCCAAATTAATAATATTATATTTTAAAACTAAATTGATCATACCAGTGGAGAAGACTAATTTATTATTTATTGATGGTTTTAATCAGATGATAAAAGAAAGTCACTCCTGAAGATCCATTATGTATAAGGGGATGGTTGAAATTAGGGGTGCAACTCGGGCTCATGAAACTCGGGTTTCCTTGAACCCTAACCCTAACCCTATTTGTAAAATGTCAACCCTAACCCTAATCCTATTTGTAAAGCCTCAACCCTAACCCTATTTTTAAAAATCGGGTTCGGGTTGAGTTTCGGATTGGAATTCGAGTTGATAGATATATATATATATATATATATATATATATATATATATATATATATATATATATATATATATATATATATATATATATATATATATATATATATATATATATATATATGACAATCTGAAACAAACAAGCTTAACATTGCACAAATAAGCTAAAGTTTGAAACAAATAAGCTTTACATTGTACAAACAAACTAAAGTTTGAAACAAACAAGCTTCACATTTCAATTACATGTCTAAAATATACATCTTTTATATAAGACTAAACAAACAAAAAAGTACATTCTTAAACCAAATATATCCAAAGTAATCCAAATGTTGCATAATATTTTAATAGCCACTATATGCATTGATGAAGTCACTTTTATCCTTCGAAAGCAGAAAATATTAAGACGATATAAAGAGCCAGTTAGAAGACCACATAAGTCTGGTATGAGAAATCTTTTCCAAGTAGCGAGACTGCATTCGCCATCCAAAGCTCTCTAATTTTTTACTCATCACCCCTTTACCAGATGTTTTAGTTTTCTGCTCATCACCTCTTCCCAGATGTTTTCATAAAATTTTGGCAAACTTCATATTAGAAGTTACAAATGTCTCAAAGAAGATAATTAAAAAAAATAAAGATACTAGTTTGGCCCACCAACATTACATGATAAAATGCAATGGTTAAAGGTATATTGCTCATTTTAAAAGGTAATGAAGGTTCTGGTGGAATGTTCATACCAAGAATCATCACTTTCACAAAACTATTATCAGCTCTACATATTTTAAACCTAACAAACAAGGCTAAATCATCACTTCCACAACACCAGTGGGCCTGCTACTTGTGGCTTTGCGGGTTCAGGTTTCTTGGGTTCGGGTTGACTGTAACCCTAACCCGGCCCAAGTTGCAAATCAGTCCGGGTTCAATCCGGATCCTTCGGGTTCGAGTTAAGCAAACTAAAGTTTGAGTACTGCTGCAAATCGGGTTCGTGGGCTGGGTTCGGGTTGAACCCGACCCAAGTTGCACCCCTAGTTGAAATCAATACAAGATATAACTGAAACTTAGTGAATTTTATTGGATGCATAAATAAGCAAAGAGCAGCATTTAATTTTATTATTTTAGAAAAGAGTGTACAAGTTTTTTTGGGCAGCCGAAAAGTACATGTTGTGTATTGTGAAAAAGGGGCACCTGTACTGAAAAATAAACTTAACAACATCCACTTTACTTTATGGCACTTAATGGTCAATTAAGATTTTTATATTAATTTTTAAATTAATAATTACTAGCTCATATTTATATGGTTTCATCCTAGTAAAAAAATTTATTTCAATAAAAAGTACTTGACGTTTGATATATATATTTTTATTGCTTTAGCTAACCTAGTCAATATATCTTGCTACAATGATAACAACATATTGATTATATATATATATTATTATATTTAGCATTTTATAAATAAATTTCAAAAGTGACATGATAGTAATTTTGATGCTATCGATATATTATGTTATAAGTAATTTCCTACTTTCTCTTTTTTGTACATTTCCTCTGTCTTACTTTTAAACTCTAGTTGATATTCGGTGCACGTCAAACCTTACTTTTTCTAAAATTTTAACCAATATATATCTCTAGATGCTAGAAAGAGATCGAGTATAATCATAACTATTTTTTCTCCTCATCTTTTGACACTCCAAACATTGTGTACACTAACGATCATACCCTACAATGAAAAAATCACTATTAATCTTATCAATCACTAATCTCTAGCTTTTTTTACCACTATTAAATATGAAACACACTAACCATCCTTTCTCCAACAACATTGACCATCACCATTGTCTTCACCTCTAACCATCTCTACGATGATTACATTTAATGACCACTGACAGGGTAACCTCTCTCACTCAACTATATTCTTTGAAAATATTTATTTTGATATTAAAAAGTTATTAATTCTGAACCTTATTGAGGACTCACTTTTTTAAAAAATTATAGTTTGAGATAGACTCTGATTGATTGAGTGGATCTCTAATCAGATCTAATCAGGTTATAACAGATTGATGAGAGCTTAAAATCGATGACCTGAGCTATTGGATATAGCTTACTACATTTAAACTACTTCTACAGCTAAATTGATACCATTTGGAGCCCCCAAACCCATGAAGAGAAGGTAATTTGGTGCAAAATATAAAAAACTAAGGTAATTTGGTGTAAAATATAAAAAGCTAAGTCTTTTGTTTGGGAAGGGTGACCTCAGGAAGCACTATATATATATAGACAAGTTCATTGATAATATAAAAGGGTTAAGTTCAAACAAAAGTAGATAGATAGTGAATCACTAAAAATTTAAAATTTCAAAAGGATATTTAAGTAGGAGGATGGAGCTGATGGGATCAAAGGCAAGGTGGATAGAGGTTTTGACTAGCTATATAGGTTTGGTTTATCTTTTATACAAGTAGATGCATGGCTTTTACCAACATAGTAGCCAAAAAGAATGTGTTGCTTGTATTAAATAAACTATGTAGGTTATAGGTTTTCATGATTATTGATATGTAAGTACTTTAAAGATAGTAAAATATATACAATAATTTAAATCATTGATGTTGCATTTTATTATCCAATTATCATCTAATTGATTCAACTAAAGTTTCACTTGATTAGATCCTAATCTATCTAACTGTAATTTTACTATTTTGTTTGTTTCAGTATGCTATAATTACTTTTATTTTGTATGTATATAACTTAAATAAATATGTTCTTTAAAATCTATCTTGCAGTCAAAGATTAGAGATGCTTTATGAAACCATCAGTGCTTCATTAAAAGAATTGAACAAATTTTGGAACAAGTCGTATGCATTATGCATACTAGATTTTGGTTAAGAATAATGGAAGCCAGATTTGTCTATGGGATAAAATCAAGGATACAGCATGTTCTGGCTTGATGTATTATTGTATAAGAAATGTTGTAGGATTAGAAAAAGAAATAAATCAGATAAACCTAATACCCATTTGATTTTTAGATAGTCAATAGGTCATCTTTTTCTGGTCCCTCTTTCTCCTTCCTACCCCTTACATCCACTGCACTGATGTCACCGGCCATCTCTATTTCCAACCATCTCATTATGGTTGTTGACCTTTCTTGCAGCACTCGTCCTAAACCCAATATATCACTACCTCTGCTACCATCATTTTAGTTGAAAAAGTGTTATTGTACCATATGTAACGATGATTGATACATAATGCATATATATATTGTTGGGTAATGGGTCAAAATAGATCCTAAATACTCTAATGGGCCTTGAAAGCCCATTACCGCCTTATGTGTGTGAATAAAAAATTACGGGGACATTTAGTTCCATATCGGAAAAATCAAGAAAGGAAGGTTTACTTATATGGAAACCACTTCCTTGAAACTTAAGTTCCTTAGGCTCACCACAAGTAGAGAGCTTGAGGGTGATGCGTAGCATCACCCTCGCGCACGCGCACGCGCGTGTGCGAAGGGCGCAATGGGCGCTTTGTAGGCGCACTTTGCACTTTGCACTTATAAATGAATGTGACAAATGCATATATGCCAAATCCCTATCTGAAGGGTATGTGATAATCTGCTTATATGTAGATGACCTGTTAATCATTGGTAGTAATACTGAAATGATTAAACAGACTAAGAAAATGTTGATCAAACATTTTGATATGAAAAATATGGGTGTTGCAGATGTTATACTAGGAATTCGAATCACTAGAACATCTGAGGAAATAATATTATCTCAATCTCATTATATTAAGAAAATATTAAATAAGTATAAAAAGTATGATACTAGCCCGGTGAAAACACCTGTAGATGTTAATCTACATTTGGCTGGAGAACCCATATCTCAATTGGAATACTCACGTATAATTGGCAGTTTAATGTATGTCATGAATTGTACTCGTCCTGACATAGCATATGCTGTCAATAAGTTGAGTAGATTTACAAGTAATCCAGGTCCAAATCATTGGACAGCTCTAATAAGGGTATTAAGATATCTGCGATATACCCTAAGTTATGGATTACATTATTCAAGATATCTAGCTGTATTAGAAGGATACAGTGATGCAAATTGGATATCTAACGCAGAAGATACAAAATCCACAAGTGGATATGTATTCACCTTAGGAGGAGGTGATGTATCATGGAAATCTTCTAAACAAACTTGTATAGCTCGATCCACTATGGAATCTGAGTTTATTGCCTTAGAAAAGGCAGCTGAAGAAGCAGAATGGCTTCGAAACCTTTTAGAAGATATTCCATGTTGGTCAAAGCCTGTGTCTGCAATATGCATACATTGTGATAGTCAATCGGCAATATGCAAAGCACAGAATAAGATGTATAATGGTAAGTCTAGACATATACGTCGTAGACATAATACCATTAAGCAGTTACTTGAAATTGGTGTAATTTCTATTGACTATGTTCAGTCAAAGAAAAACCTAGCGGATCCATTAACAAAGGGGTTACCAAGAGATCAAGTAAACTGTTTATCGAGGGGAATGGGTTTAAAACCTATAACTAAAAAATCTTCATAGTGGATACCCAACCTAGCTGACTGGAGATCCCAAGATCTAGGTTCAAAAGGGACAACTAAATTATGAAGAGACTTGATAGCACTAAGGATGTACAATCCTACTCATTCCTATGATAATTGGTGCTACCTGCTAAAGGTACTAGGATAAGCATTGCTTTTAATGATTCTTATGACATGAACATCATGTGGGGTATAGCAGGATACTCTTAATAAGAATCACCTATTTGAGTGTGAACTGGGCCAATTCTATGAGAATTTTAAGGTTTAATTCTCTGAAGCACTCATGAGACCAGGAGTTGTTCGGGGCCAAAATGAACACAACCATGAGAACCAAAAGAATGCTCGGGAAGAAGTTGCGTGATTGTTATTGTCTTAGTTTACACAAAACGCTGAAAGGTTCAAGATATCGTGTTCACCTTTTAGCAAGTAAACTCGATAACAACTCACTAAGGAAGGTTCAAAGCCATAAGCTACCTATCCCGATACAACTTCATCCCATTATACTCTCTTTAGTGTGTCTGCATATTCATTTGCATTAAAATCCTTTGATGTGGGGGTTTGCCTTTGCTGATCTCTGATGATCTTTGATCTAAGTCCAATTTCCATTCATGTGGGGGATTGTTGGGTAATGGGCCAAAATAGACCCTAAATACCCTAATGGGCCTTGAAAGCCCATTACCGCCTTATGTGTGTGAATGAGAAATTGCGGGGACATTTAGTCCCATATCGAAAAAAAATCAAGAAAGGAAGGTTTACTTATATGGAAACCACTTCCTTGAAGCTTAAGTTCCTTAGGCTCACCACAAGTGGAGAGCTTGAGGGTGATGCGTAGCACTTTGCATGTGCGCATCATCGCGAGGAGCTTGAGGGGCTTTAAATTTTTTATAGATCAAGATGATCCGACGGTAGAGATTGATCGGATCAAGATAAGGGGCTGAGATCAATTGATCGTTGATCGATCGGATGAAGGGTCGAGATGTGGTGATCAAATCACAATCTTGATCACGATCCAACGGCTGACATCCGTCTGTTGACTAGTCAAGTTGATTAGTCAACAGGTCGGTTGGTTGACCAGTCAACGTGTCCATTCGATCGTACGGTTGTGATAAGCATCCGCTTATCTGATAACATGTTCATCAGATCACGATGATGAAAGACTTATCAGGATAAGGATAGACTTATCTGATCGGCTGATCTTCAGATCACAGCCATGAAAAGGCTTATCCGATAGCCTGATCTGAAGATCACAATGTCTAAAGGGCATATCAAGGGTGATAAGCCCTTAACCCTCACATCCCTTGATAAAGAATTTAAATTTAATTTCGTAGGGTTGCTTCCAAGGGGCGTAGGGTTGCTTCCAAGGGGCATAGGGTTGCTTCCAAGGGGCACCTAAAAACATATAAATAGGACCCTAGACCCTCTCATTTCAATAATCCCAAGCCATTCCGAATTGAGTTCAATTTGAATCAATTCTAGTCTTCTTCTCTCTTAGGCATTTGCATACTTTCCTAAGGATAGTATAGCAATAGTGCATTGAAAAGAGAGTAGCATTCTTGGTTCGAAAGTTTTGGTGAATTGTAGTGCTGCTTTCATCAAAAGGAGACTGTTGTATCCTGGGAGACAATCGTCATACTGACCGTAAGCACCATTGCGGGACGAAATTGTCTTAAGGACATAGAGTGAATCTCTAGCCTCAGTCTAATTCATTAGGTAGCCACCATCTGCCAGACATACCCACCAACAATCTTAAGACAATTTTTCCTCTCCTGCTACCACGGAAGTGCTGCTGCAGATGGCTACTATGACGACATCCATTCAAGCCGAGAGACCGAGAAATTCTCTGGCACGGATTTCAAGAGGTGGCAACAGAAGATGCTATTCTACCTCACAACTCTGAACCTGGTCAGAGTGCTGAATGAAGATCCGCCTGTCCTAAAGGAAGGGGAGACCGACAAGCAAGTCATTGCTGCGGTGGAGGCATGGAAGCACTCGGACTTCTTTGCAAAAATTACATCCTGAATGGTCTGGACAATACCCTGTACAATGTGTACAGCAGTATTGCTACTGCCAAGGAGTTATGGGCATCCCTGGACAAAAAGTACAAGACAGAGGATGCTGGACACAAGAAGTTTGTGGTTGGAAGGTTCTTAGACTACAAGATGGTCGACCACAAAACAGTTATGGAGCAAGTCCAAGAGCTCCAGATTATCCTGCATGAGATACATGCAGAGAGAATGTCTCTCAGCGAGTCATTCCAGGTAGCTGCCATAATAGAGAAGCTACCACCACTATGGAAGGACTTCAAGAACTACCTGAAGCATAAGCGGAAGGAGATGGGACTTGAAGACCTAATTGTCCGCCTAAGGATCGAGGAGGACAATAAGAGCCAAGATAAGAAGGCAGGAGGACAACCTGCTGAGCCAAAGGCCAACCTCATAGAAGGGAAGAAGAAACGCAAGTTTCCAGGCGAAGGCTTTAAACAGAAGAAGGGCAATCCAAAGAAATACAAGTTTAAGGGAAAGTGCTTTGTTTGTGGAAAGCAAGGACACAAATCCAAGGACTGCCGTTTCAAGGATAAAGAAAAGAAAGAAGTCAACATTGCTGAAACCCTATCCAAAGAGGTATCCGAGATGATGCTGTCAGCTGTTGTATTTGAAGCAAACATGGTTGACAAAGCAAATGAGTGGTACATCGACACTGGAGCTACCAGACATGTCTGCTCTGATAAGAGTATGTTCTCATCATATACTCCTATCAATGGTAGAAATTTGGTCATGGGTAACTCCGCTACATCCAAGATAGAAGGACTTGGCCGCATCGTTATGAAGATGACATCTGGCAAGGAGCTTCTACTGAATGATGTGCTACATGTCCCTGACATCCGGAAGAATCTCATATCAGGCTCCCTCCTAAGCAAACATGGCTTTAGGATGGTCTTTGAGTCTGATAAATTTGTACTCACTAAGGGGGGATATTTATTGGAAGGGGTTACTTGAATAATGGATTATTCAAGGTGAATGTAATGACTGTACACAGAAACCTTGAAATGAATAAAGCATCTTCTTCTGCTTATATGATTGACTCCTCTTTTTATGGCATGATAGATTAGGACATGCAATTTTAATTCATTACGAAAATTAATGAAATTGAAATTATTACCTAATCATGAAATCGATCCACATTACAAGTGTGAAGTGTGTGTTGAAGCTAAGTTAGCAAAAACACCATTTCCATCAGTTGAAAGAAATACTGAACCTCTTGACTTAATTCACAGTGATCTATGTGACTTAAAGTCAATTCAAACTAGAGGAGGTAAAAAGTATTTTATAACATTTATAGATGATTCAACAAGATACTGCTATGTGTATCTACTAAAGTCTAAAGATGAGGCTTTAGAAATGTTTAAATGTTATAAGAATGAAGTTGAAAATCAACTTGGCAAAAAGATTAAGGCCATAAGGAGTGATAGAGGTGGTGAATATGATGCACCTTTTGACGAATTTTGTCAGGAGCATGGCATTATTCATCAAACTACTGCTCCTTATTCGCCTCAATCTAATGGAATTGCGGAACGTAAAAACCGCACATTAAAAGAAATGATGAATGCTATGTTAATAAATTCTGGTACACCAAGAATTTATGGGGAGAAGCAATTCTCTCAGCAAATCATATTCTTAATAAGATACCTCTTAAGAAGAAGGAAGTGACTCCATATGAGTTATGGAAAGGAAAGAAGCCTTCCTACAATTACTTAAGAGTGTGGGGGTGTCTAGCTAAAGTAGCTATTCCGGACCCCAAAAAGGTCAAGATAGGACCTAAAACTGTTGATTGTATATTTATCGGATATGCACATAATAGTAGTGCATATCGCTTTCTTGTGTATAAATCAGATATAACTGATATACAGAAAAATACAATCATGGAATCAAGGAATGCAACATTCTTTGAAAATATATTTCCAAGTAAAAGGAAATTAGAAATAAGTTCAAATAAAAGAACTTATGATGATAATACTGCTAGTAGTAGTCATCAGGAAGAATATCCTGAAGATGAACCCAGACGCAGTAAGAGACCAAAAGTTGCTAAGTCCTTTGGTCCTGATTATGTAACTTATATGTTACAAGATGAACCTCAGACATTCAAAGAGGCAATGTCTAATCCAGAAGCACCCTTTTGGAAAGAAGCTGAAATGAAATTGAGTCCATCATGCATAATCATACCTGGGAGTTGGTAGACCTACCATCTGGTATGAAACCTTTAGGGTGCAAGTGGATATTTAAGAAAAAGCTAAAAGCTGATGGATCAATTGACAAGTATAAAGCCAGATTAGTGGCTAAGGGCTTCAAACAAAAAGAAGGTATAGACTTCTTTGATACCTATTCACCAGTAAGTAGAATAACATCTATAAGAATGTTAATCGCTTTTGCAGCCATTAACAATCTTGAAATTCATCAAATGGATGTTAAAACTGCTTTTCTGAATGGTGAATTAGATGAAGAAATATACATGGAACAACCTGAGGGATTTATTGTTCCAGGACAAGAAAAGAAGGTGTGTAGACTTGTTAAATCCTTATATGGATTAAAGCAAGCACCTAAGCAATGGCATATAAAATTTGATAATGTAATGTTATCAAATGGATTCAAAATAAATGAATGTGACAAATGCATATATGCCAAATCCCTATCTGAAGGGTATGTGATAATCTGCTTATATGTAGATGACCTGTTAATCATTGGTAGTAATACTGAAATGATTAAACAGACTAAGAAAATGTTGATCAAACATTTTGATATGAAAAATATGGGTGTTGCAGATGTTATACTAGGAATTCGAATCACTAGAACATCTGAGGAAATAATATTATCTCAATCTCATTATATTGAGAAAATATTAAATAAGTATAAAAAGTATGATACTAGCCCGGTGAAAACACCTGTAGATGTTAATCTACATTTGGCTAAGTATACTGGAGAACCCATATCTCAATTGGAATACTCACGTATAATTGGCAGTTTAATGTATGTCATGAATTGTACTCGTCCTGACATAGCATATGCTGTCAATAAGTTGAGTAGATTTACAAGTAATCCAGGTCCAAATCATTGGACAGCTCTAATAAGGGTATTAAGATATCTGCGATATACCCTAAGTTATGGATTACATTATTCAAGATATCCAGCTGTATTAGAAGGATACAGTGATGCAAATTGGATATCTAACGCAGAAGATACAAAATCCACAAGTGGATATGTATTCACCTTAGGAGGAGGTGCTGTATCATGGAAATCTTCTAAACAAACTTGTATAGCTCGATCCACTATGGAATCTGAGTTTATTGCCTTAGAAAAGGCAGCTGAAGAAGCAGAATGACTTCGAAACCTTTTAGAAGATATTCCATGTTGGTCAAAGCCTGTGTCTGCAATATGCATACATTGTGATAGTCAATCGGTAATATGCAAAGCACAGAATAAGATGTATAATGGTAAGTCTAGACATATACGTCGTAGACATAATACCATTAAGCAGTTACTTGAAATTGGTGTAATTTCTATTGACTATGTTCAGTCAAAGAAAAACCTAGCGGATCCATTAACAAAGGGGTTACCAAGAGATCAAGTAAACTGTTTATCGAGGGGAATGGGTTTAAAACCTATAACTAAAAAATCTTCATAGTGGATACCCAACCTAGCTGACTGGAGATCCCAAGATCTAGGTTCAAAAGGGATAACTAAATTATGAAGAGACTTGATAGCACTAAGGATGTACAATCCTACTCATTCCTATGATAATTGGTGCTACCTGCTAAAGGTACTAGGATAAGCATTGCTTTTAATGATTCTTATGACATGAACATCATGTGGGGTATAGCAGGATACTCTTAATAAGAATCACCTATGTGAGTGTGAACTGGGCCAATTCTATGAGAATTTTAAGGTTTAATTCTCTGAAGCACTCATGAGACCAGGAGTTGTTCGGGGCCAAAATGAACACAACCATGAGAACCAAAAGAATGCTCGGGAAGAAGTTGCGTGATTGTTATTGTCTTAGTTTACACAAAACGCTGAAAGGTTCAAGACATCGTGTTCACCTTTTAGCAAGTAAACTTGATAACAACTCACTAAGGAAGGTTCAAAGCCACAAGCTACCTATCCCGATACAACTTCATCCCATTATACTCTCTTTAGTGTGTCTGCATATTCATTTGCATTAAAATCCTTTGATGTGGGGGTTTGCCTTTGCTGATCTCTGATGATCTTTGATCTAAGTCCAATTTCCATTCATGTGGGGGATTGTTGGGTAATGGGCCAAAATAGACCCTAAATACCCTAATGGGCCTTGAAAGCCCATTACCGCCTTATGTGTGTGAATGAGAAATTGCGGGGACATTTAGTCCCATATCGAAAAAATCAAGAAAGGAAGGTTTACTTATATGGAAACCACTTCCTTGAAGCTTAAGTTCCTTAGGCTCACCATAAGTGGAGAGCTACGCATCACCCTCGCGCACGCGCATGCGCGTGTGCGAAGGGCGCAATGGGCACTTTGTAGGCGCACTTTGCACTTCGCACGTGCGCATCATCGCGAGGAGCTTGAGGGGCTTTAAATTTTTTATAGATCAAGATGATCCGACGGTAGAGATTGATCGGATCAAGATAAGGGGCTGAGATCAATTGATCGTTGATCGATCGGATGAAGGGTCGAGATGTGGTGATCAAATCACAATCTTGATCACGATCCAACGGCTGACATCCGTCGGTTGACTAGTCAAGTTGACTAGTCAACAGGTCGGTTGGTTGACCAGTCAACGTGTCCATTCGATCGTACGGTTGTGATAAGCATCCGCTTATCTGATAACATGATCATCAAATCACGATGATGAAAAGGCTTATCAGGATAAGGATAGACTTATCTGATCGGCTGATCTTCAGATCACAGCCATGAAAAGGCTTATCCGATAGCCTGATCTGAAGATCACAATGTCTAAAGGGCATATCAAGGGTGATAAGCCCTTAACCCTCACATCCCTTGATAAAGAATTTAAATTTAATTTCGTAGGGTTGCTTCCAAGGGGCGTAGGGTTGCTTCCAAGGGGCATAGGGTTGCTTCCAAGGGGCACCTAAAAACATATAAATAGGACCCTAGACCCTCTCATTTCAATAATCCCAAGCCATTCCGAATTGAGTTTAATTTGAATTAATTCTAGTCTTCTTCTCTCTTAGGCATTTGCATACTTTCCTAAGGATAGTATAGCAATAGTGCATTGAAAAGAGAGTAGCATTCTTGGTTCGAAAGTTTTGGTGAATTGTAGTGCTGCTTTCATCAAAAAGGAGACTGTTGTATCCTGGAAGACAATCGTCATACTGACCGTAAGCACCATTGCGGGACGAAATTGTCTTAAGGACATAGAGTGAAACTCTAGCCTTAGTCTAATTCATTAGGTAGCCACCATCTGCCAGACATACCCACCAACATATATATATATATATATATATATATATATATATATATATATATATATATATATATATTAAAATAAAAATATTTTTTTAATTTTTAATACATGTATATATTGCACATCAATCATCGCATATGATATAGTATCATACGCTAATCATCATATGCAATACAGCACCATATCCGGTGGAGCAAGACTTTTCCTTCCTAATCCTTTTCCAGCCTTTGCCGCACGGTCATTTCCATTGCTCCCTCTTCTTCTATTTATCAAATACTACCATAAGCACGTTCATCATAATTACAACCTTCTGCCATTTGTCCTCAAAATAATGACCTACGGGCTTTGGAAGGAAGGAAAAAAAAAAAAAAAACCACCCTGGCATATCATATGAAAGCCAAATTTAACATGGCCCTTACTTTCTTCTTATTCTATTTTTGAACGGAGACTTCTTTGCACAGGCAACTTTATTGAGTATAAAATGATCGACTAGAAAAGCACTTCCAGCTTCTTCAACCAATTGCTCGATCGCTAGTCTTTGCTTGTTGAGCACAACTTTAGATATAGCTAATGGATTCCATTTAAGACACCATTAGGTTGAGCATCCTTGACTGGTTTGCTTCTTATGCATTAGATATTAAGATAAAAATGCATTAGCCAGCCATTATCACCACCGCCCGCTTCCTCCTCCTCCTCCTCCTTCCCTTCTCTTTCTCTCTCTCTCTCTCTCTCTCTCTCTCTCTCTCTCTTTATGCATGCGTGCATGCATGCACACTTCTCCCCTCATCTCCAAATATAGATGGGCAACACGCCGTGCTGCCCATGGGCTGGCATGGTCCGGCATGAAACGGGCCGTGCTTGGTACGTCTCGTTAAACCATACCATATCGGGCTCGAAAAAAGGATTTTTTGAGCCCGGTATGACACGGCCCATGATGAGCCTGAGTCGGCCCAGCCCAGCCCATCGTGTCGGTCCGCCGTGCCGGCAGGCACGGCACGGCCCGAGGCCCATTAGGGCCTAAAATTTTTTTAAAAAATAAATAAATTAAAAAATTATTGGGAACAAAGAAATTTATTAATATGAAGCCACCTTAATGGTGAAGGATTTGACATAGACCCCTACCAGTTTATTAATTTAAAATCAAAATGGTACATGAAGGAAGGGGGGTTAGGCCTGACCTCCAGAATACAATAAGAAAGAAGAAAAAAATAGAGATGACTTACTTTAATAATTAAAAAAATACATTATTAGAAGTAAAATATATATTATTAGAAGTGAAACCTATATTATTAGAAGTAAAACCAATTCAAGCCTCAAGAAAACATAAGGCCATACAAAGGTCTTATTAAAGCATACTCTATGCTCCAAGAGCATCAATCTCAGCTTCTCTCATGTTAAAAAGGACTTTATGCATCGATCTTCAGTGCACAAAGTGCACACCGGATGCGTGGCATTTGCAAGTTTGATCCTCATGCTATTCCATAAGGTGATTCCTAGGCCTACTGTGCTCTCTGGCTGGTTTCGCTCAACAAGAGTACGGTTAACGTCAAGAGACTAGACTTTCTTTCCTAACTCGTTTATGATGTGTACAATGCACCAGATGACCTAATATTTCTTATAAATTCAAGTTTTCATGAGAATATCTAAACTTAGTAGGTCTTGTTTCTTTTATTATTATTTTTTCCTTATGATGCAGTTAAATTATAAATAAATGAACAAAAGCTAGAGAGTGTCATTCAAACGTGTAGCATGCCTTAAATATAATAATACAAATGTAACCAAAAAGATATATACTAGTGATGTATTACTACAAATGTGACTCACAAGTTATAGTCAATTACATACAATAGTTAGAACTAGACTTGCAGACTTTAACACAATTAGAAGATTGGACCAATAGTTCAATGATCCAATAGACGGATCAATGGTTGAATAGTATAAATAATCAAAAAAATAAAGCTAAAAACAAATGATTCGTAAGGATAAACAGAGATAATTTTTTAATAAAATTTAATTAATATGATAGCTAAAAAATTTATATTCTCAAAATTAAATTATTTAAACCCTAAATATCCCCTGGTGGGTCATGCCTAGCCTGGCACAGCTTGGGCTCGGCATGGCCCATGGCCCAATATGGGCCACGTGCCATGTCGGACCATAATTTTTAGGAAACGGACCGTGCCTAATATGGCCTAGTCCATTTTTTGGAGTGGTCCGACGTTGCAATTATTAATCATATAAAATTTACTAGCATGCGAATCGATCATGAATCACTATTAGTAGGGATAAGAAAAGAGGGATTCAGAAAAACTCACGGTAACTCCGAACGCAAAATAGTTTCATAGAAAAGTAAAGAAGAAAGACCGCCGACGCTAAGAAGCCCCAGTAGGGCTTGCTCTCCTTCAATAAAGTTACTAGTAGATTAGAGGGAGTATACCTAGCATGAGGGAAAGATCAAAGTGTTGACGGGGTCACTCTTCCTGGCAGATGCACCCTAGATGATCAAGCCCCGAGCCCATAGATCTGTAGCCAAGTATCCACTGACCTGGATGACGATCACCTTGAATCCTAGATTTATGGCTACTGAGGGATCTGCAAGATCACCATACAAGAGCTAATAAAAAAGAGAAAATCAGAATAAAGGTAAAGAGATGAAGAAGAAGTTAAGAAGAAGGTGGAGGCGGTCGAGGGTCTTTGGACGTCCCCTGGATGGGCAAGGCGGCGGCTAGGGCTCTTGGGTGGCTGCTTGGAGGGGTGCAAGGGGCAGCTAGGGTTTGGGGCATCCACTAGTGGATGGCAAGAAGGCGGCTAGGGTTTAAGGTTGGGCAGCTTGGATGCAGGCATGCACTGGAGCAAGAACACAAGAACATTAAGGAAAATATGAGTCAAAATAATTGATTGATTGTATTGATTGATTGAAAGGTTCGGTCCTTTTTCCATACAAGAGGGTCTCTCTTTTATAGGATAAGAGACTTGGGGCCCAAGTAAATACAAATATGGAAATAAAAAGAGGCACCCATTTCATAAAAGAAAATTCAAAATAATTTTAAAATTAGCACCCACTTTCTTTCTAAAATGTGGATTAAGTGGCACCCTATGAATTTAAATACATGGAAGAAAATTTAAAATTTAGTAATTTGGGGTGGCCATATTGGGCGTCCTTCACTTGCTTTTTTGGGCTGAATTCAGGATTAAAATTTTCAAAGAACTGGGCTGCAATATGGGCATCCTTCACTACTGCAATTCAGGACTAAAAATTCAAATTTGGGCGGCATGCATTTGGGCGTCCCTTCACTGCTTCTATGTGTAGGCCTTGTCTTCTTCTTCCATACTGGTATCTCCTCTTGTAAGCTAAATAAACTTACTACAGAACTCACATTAAAATAAATTAAATTGGACAGGATTCAAATTAAAATAAACTGAACTGGACATGACTCAAATTAAAATAAAATAAACCTAATTTTTCAACTCAATACTTGAATCAAAACTAATCAGATATTCACAAAGGGTTAAGAATCCTTTGCTTGATCCTGGTGCCTGCACCAGACACCCCCGGGTCGGCACCAAGAAATCCCTAGGGCGATGGTCGGCATCAGCATTTAAGAAGTACTTCAACAAAAGCCCGAGAGACAAAGGCTAAAGTTAAGGCATGATCACCAAAAGACTAAGGTGCTACAAAAAGATAAGTTCATTATACTTGAATAAAAATATTTCTTTCATTAATCTTATGACAGTGTCATACGAAAAGACCGACATTAGTCAAATTATAAATTGTTGAAAAAAGAAAAAGAAAATAAATTTTAAGGTTCAACGGGTCCTGGCCTGCCTTTGGCGTTGCTACTTTTCGGATCCTTCTCTTCATCCTCGGGCCAAATGTGTTCAAGGCCGCTTATTTTAAAGATCCGAGAGATCCTCTCTTTGCACTTCTCGAAGCCATGGGAGAAGGCATCAATGATCGCCTCACTCACTTCCGCAGCAAAGTCGGTAGAGCCTTTGTACTGCTCCATGGCCTCTCGAGCTTGAACGTCGGCGGCGGCCACTTTCTTCTTAGCTCGGGCCTTGGCGACCATAGCTTCTCAGGCCTAGGCCTCGGCAGCGGTCTTCTACTCCTAGGAAATCTGAGCATCTGACTCCGCACAGGCCTGCTTCTTCATGGCCGTCCGAGCCTTGGACTCGGCCTTGTCGGTCCTCTCTTTGGCATGCTCCAACTTGAGGAGAGCATCTTCCAACCTCTCCTCAGTTGGTTAAGCCTCATCATGGCATCCACCAGTTTGCCCTTGGTGACTCTGGCCTTACTCTCGGCTTTCTCTACTTGAGCCTTTAAAAAGCAGCTCCCTTTCTGAGTGGCCCGGAGCTCGCCGGCCATCTTCGTCTCTCGAGCTTGCACTTTGGCCAATTCTTTGGCCAAGCTATCAGTCTGGGTCATAGCGGGAGTTAGCTCATCCTGAGCACACCCATAGTTATTGACGGCCCCAATGTAGGCTTTCCGAAGGACAAAAAGGCCATTGGACATTTGCATGAACCAATTAGTTAGAGCTCGGATCAAATTCTCATATTATATCCATATCCAAATATGAAAAAGAGATGGAATCAATGAACTTACCTGAAGGGAAATGGTGAAGAGATTGTCGAAGATGCCGGCAATCGGTCGGCGGCGGAGCTTAGCCTGGAAAGTTGGGAGGCTGGAGCACCTCAATACACGCTCCACCAGCCAACCATGGTTCATCGTCGTCGCCCGGGATGGCCGACTCTTGGGGTCGCTAGTAGGGGGCGTCCCTCCTTCCTCCAGCATCAGTTGGATGGTCGGTGAGACATCCTCTTCAACTTCCACCATCAGAGGCATCCCAATCCTCACCTCCGATGCGGCTTCATCTTCGGGTTCGGTGGTGGCCAGGGTCTCTTCCCTAGATGGCCCTGCCTCAACTTCAATAGGAGGAACCCTCGCTGCTGGCGCCTCGACAGGGGGATCCTCCCTTCTCGGCTTTTCCATCGGGGCGGCCTCGGGAGCCATGGGTGGCCGGGATGACCCACCCTGCTCTTCCTAGTGAGGTTTCTTAGGCGCTGCCCTCGCCGTGTCGCCGGCGGCCTCTTTTCTCTTTCGGAGGCCTGCCATCAAGAAGTCAGGAGAAAACTTTATTGTTGCACAAAGAAGAAAATATCAGAGTCAAAAAAAAAATGATGGCTAAGGAATGAGGCACTCATCGGGCATCGATGTTGGTGAAACCGGTGCTGCACCAGCCACTGGCACTATGCTGACTTCGCGGAGGTTGTCCTCCGATAGCAATTCTCGATAGGAAGGACGGATGATAGCAGCAAATCGAACACTTCTTGGTCTTCCTCATTTACAGTCGAGTTTTTGTTAGGGCTGGTATCGGGAATGCCCCAGTCCATCTTCACCCCATCCAAATGGGCATAGAAAAATTAAAATTTTATCCCTTAATTTTGAAGGGCAGTTCAAGCTTAAGGGCTCTTTTGGGTCTGGAGGCAAAGCTCTACCATCCGGCTTTGTTGGGATTGTAGAGTTTGTACAAGACCCGAAATAAAGAAATTTGGGCAGAAAGGCTATAAAAATGGCAGAGTACTATAAAGGCATAGATAATCCGAATGGAGTTCGGAGTTAGCTGCGCCGGGACAAGGTCATACCTATCTAAGAGATTGAGGAAGAAAGGGTGGAAAGAAAGATGAAGCCCACTCTTAAAAACTCCTCATACAAGGCAATCCCACCATATTGATTGGAGGTTACCTTGTCACCAGAATGGGGGGCAGAGATGCAGATGCTATTAGAAATCTCGTACTGAGCCCTAAGGTTCTTTGTATCTTGGGCTGTCATGATGGAGGCTATTCCCTTCGGACCTACGAACTCAGAAAGGGTAATCGAAGGAGATAATGGATGACTAGATGATCGAGAAGAAACCTCAAGCGGCAGAGGAGAAGCCCTAGGTGGTGGAGGAGAAGCCATAGGTGGTATTTTGGGCTGCGATCGTTGGGCGATTACGGATGAAGATGCCACTAGGAGCCCGGCGCCATACCTGGAGGATCTCCTTCCTAGAGGGTTCGACCATAGGGCTCTTATCTTTCCTACGGGAGTTAGAATCCATGAGGGGAAAGAACAAAGAAAGTGAAAGAAACTGACATGAAGATCAAGGGGATAGAGGCAAGAGCTCGAAACTCAAAAAACAAAGAAAGCACAAGGGAGATAGTGGATGCATGAAAAGTTCGAAGGGACAAGCGGGATAGTCTTTATATAATTTTAAAAAAAATATCTTGTCCACTACAGTGCCACGTAGAGATTAATGAGTGAAGGTACCGTTCAGCTGTCTACAAACTCTTCATTGTTCGAGATACAACACCTCGATGATACTTAAAGGGCGCGATCAGTGCTCAATGATGGGATACAGATAAGAACAATCCAATAATGGCATTCCACCTTTTTTCATTAATCGAGAAGTATTCTCCTCAATCTCCCCGCATACTGCATCGCTCCTAGTATCGTTCTTTAAATGATAAGGAGACTTCGAAGAGACTTTACCTCATCGAGAGTGCGTGCCCGCCTTCGCTAATTTACAGCGCATGAAACCCAATAAAAGCGAAAGATTTTGCGCTCCTTTCTCTTGGCAAGTGCTGCGCGCGTGAGCACCAAGACTCAAGAGCGGAGGGGCATATGATGTGGCTGATAAAAGCCACGTGTAAGTTAACGACCAAAATTATCTAATGACAGGAGTCGTTTGGCTACAAATGGCCCCAGCTCATAAGCGGCTCTTGGGCGGCCTCTACTCCTAGGCAGCCCTAGTTCATAAGTGGCCCTGAGGTTGCCCCAGCTCATAAGCGGCTCCTGGGCGGCTTCTGCTCCTAGGCAGCCCTAGTTCATAAGCGGCCCTGAGGTTGCCCCAGCTCATAAGCGGCTCCTGGGCGGCCTCTGCTCCTAGGCGGCCCCAGTTTATAAGCGGCCATGAGGTTGCCCCAGCTTATAAGCGGCTCCTAGGCGGCTCTGGCTCTCAGATGGCCCCAGTTCATAAGCGGCCCTGAGGCGGCCCCAACTCCTAAGCGGCCCTACTCCTAGGCGGCCCCTGCTCCTATTTTCTTTTATTTTCAAGATTAACTTCAGCTTCCCAAGCAAGCCTTCACTTTTGATAAGCCCAGGCCCACTAGCCACCATTGATTCATATGTGCCTAATAAGACAAATTCTATCAGTTCTGGCACAAGCCTAAAAAGTCATAATTCATCATGAAGCATTAATGACTTTGATCAGATGAGCCCAAAAGGTCATTATTTGCCATAAAAGTACCAATCATCCAATTCAGATGGGATAAATCTTACTAATTCTGACATTCTATTTCATTCACAAAGTCGTGGTTCATCATTAGATTTCAAAGCTTCCGAAGCAAGTAACACGGACCCCAAGTATCAATAAAATAAGTAAGAGGGACTCTTGACCAAGGTATGAACACTTAAGCACTCAGAGAGCAATTTTTCATCTTTAACTCTCTCTCTCTCTCTCTTTGAGCTTCTTCAAGCTCACGGCTATGATTCTAATCACTAATTTGAGCGTTGAAGGGTCTCCGCCGGAATATTCGGTTCTCGGGACTTCTTGCAGATCTTGGCACCGAAGTGAAGCTTCTTCAGTGAACTGACGGCATATCCACTGGCGCTCAAGGATGTAAGTTCAAAATGATCAGGCATCATCACAAGGATAAAATTAATCTTCATTCTCATAAAAATAAGGAATCTCCACCTAACTTTTGTCATATCCCTTAACAAATGTCTAATTTGGATGATTGCGATACGGTTACAAATTTATAGAATAAACCTATAAGCATGCTAGGTTTGAACATATACTAGAGTATATAACGCCTGAAATATCAATCATATTAACTCATAAATCTTTAAGCAATATACTGAAGTCTCATAGGTATGGATATCAAAACAATTGCATATGTTCAAATTCAAAAAAATCAAACCTACCGTGCATGTGATCAGGCCGAATGACTAATGACTATATACCCCCTTTTGTATGCATTTTTTTTTGGTTTGTTTGGAGAGACCAACTCGTTAACCCGAAACATACAGACGGCAATCGTGCAGGCGGGGTGGGGACGGACCCAAAGGCCCCTCGTGATTGAGCTTCCGTGTGATCTAATCAATATTTTTATTGTTGGACCACCAATTCCTCTAGTTTTCCCGTTCGAGGTCCATCTCCCGCTACTAGCCTACTACACAGGCACGCTCCAATCCGGCTCTCCTCTCTCTCTCTCCCGCTCCGATGGGGAGTCTGAACCGGAGCCGGATCCCCATCTCCGCTGCCGGCGGCGGACCTCACCACCACTCCTTCCCTCACTTCACGAGGGCCCACCAGATCGGCGCCCTTGCTCTCGTCATCGCCACCTTCCTTCTAACCCGCGCCTTCGATCGCCTCTCCTGCCCCCTCCCCTCCCTTCCCCTCCCACCGACCGCACCGCCCCCGCCCTCTTCGACCGCGCCGGCGCCCTCTTCTGGCCCGACCGGGGCTACGGCTCCCGCCTCGACCTCAAGATCTACGTCTACGAGGAGGGCGAGGTCGATGGCCTCCGCGAGCTCATGCGCGGCCGCGACGGCAACATCTCCCCCCAGGCCTGCCTCAAAGGCCAATGGGGCACTCAGGTATTCTGCCAATAACGATCTAGGATCTGGTTGTTTTTTCGCTTTTTATTTTTTCTTGTCATCTGATAGGATTTGACTCTCTTGACAACCATTTTTCTCATACATAAAGGATTCGACTCTCTTAAGAACCAATTTTCTCGTACATGTGAACATAATTTTTACCATCTCTCTTGGGTTAAATATATCATGTGAATGATTTTTGTGGACGCAGTGCGGAGGCCAATAATACTCTAAATATTTATTTTCGGGGAGATAATTGAAGATGGGAGTGTTGGCGTGGACCATTTGGTAGAACTACAAACAACGTAGATGTGTTTTTTTGGTAAGTGATGTAGATAGTTGCAAGCAAGTGTGGATTAACGGATTTCATCAAGAAGGCAACAAAGCTGGATGACTCGTAATATTTTGGTGTGAAGAGAGGACCAAAGAGAGCAGAATTGAGCACCATAGTGATGAGATTGTGGGAATATCATTTTGGTAAACTTATGATGTTATTTGTTATCTTAAAGATAACATTATGAATAGTTAATTCGGATAGTAATAATGATATTTCCATTTGATACGGGTTCAGAAGAGACTCCTGCAAGGATAGGAGCTCTGATTTGTGCATAAAGTTAAAAAAAAAAAAAAAAAGGTGGGGTGGCTTGCTGTTGGGGGTTGATTAGTGGAATGGTAGGTTCAGAAGGAACCTGGATTGGAGCCATATGGTAACGTCTGAAAATTCATGTCATGTTGTTAGTGAGCAAGCTTCAGTGGGAAATATGGTTACTCATTGATCCATGTTACTCAGGTTCAGCTCAATTATGGAATTAGTCATAATACCTAATATGCATATAGGTGTAATATGTAATCAACCATTGGGATAAATCTAATAACTGATGCTTGGGGCACTTAAGGTGAGAAAGCCAAACCTAATTTGGTTAAACTATAATTCAGTTTTCACTGAGCTTTATTTTAACTTTGAACCTAGTTTTTATTCAAGCTTGAACTAAGCTTGAATCAACCCTGAGTTGAACTTGTTTCAAGGTTGATACAAGCTCAACTGAATTTGGCTCAATTTAAGGCTATCAAGCTTGTTGAAATAGGCTTATGTTCAGCTCAGTTTAAAACTAGGCTTTATGCAGTAATAAACAAGCTGAGCTTGATCTCAAAAGTCAAGCTTGATTATACTGAAAGCTCAATAATCAACCTTGGGTTCATTACACCCCTAATAGGAACAAGTATTGGTGGATGTCTTGGACTCAGTTTATCAATTCAACTGGACCTGATCAGCGATAAACCAGGTTTAACTACAGTGTTGCAACCTGTGTATTTGTAGTGAGTTCATTTCTTGTAATTTCATTAAAGAGATGATTTGTGTCAGGTTCCTAGGACTTCTTATTTTATGATGTCGTAATGCTGCCATGTAGTCACAAAATTATCAAGTGTTCTTAGAGTTTCACTGGTATGTCTTACAGAAATTAAATTACCTTTCTATGTCAATGAAGATTTCAATTAATCTTTGCCAAAATTTGGATTGACTGAAACTGGGTACTGGGAGACTGAAAGTTACAAGCTGGTTTTTGTGAGGTAGTTTTGAACCTTAAGATGGCCAAATGAGATACTGAAACTTAATACACATAAGCCGGCTGATTATGCTGCACTTTCTTGATATATGCTTGGAATGATGATATATTATGTTAATCAATACCTACATTTTAAAATTTATGGAGCTCAAAGAAATGTTGTTATGTGAAGCAAGTAAACTGTTAGAGCTGTCTCATGCAAACCAACTAAGAGGTCTAGTCAGGTGGATCAAGCATTTAATTGTTGACAAACCAATCTGATCTAATCTGATCCTAACTAAGCGTTTTCCACCTTTAGGAACTTACAAACAATTTAATGGGAAACCCAAACATATAAGACTTTTCATCTTTCATTTTTTGCTATTATTGCACTTCTGATGTTTGTCTCATCTAGGAGGCAATGCCATTTATTTATTTTTATGTGTTTGCTCTTTAGGTCAAAATTCATCAGTTACTTCTCAAGTCAAGATTCCGGACATTGAACAAGGAGGAGGCAGATTTATTCTTTGTTCCAGCTTATGTTAAATGTGTGAGGATGATGGGTGGTTTGAATGATAAGGAGATAAATCAAACCTATGTGAAGGTAAAATCTAATTATGAAAATCATGGCATTTCCTATTTTCTGACCTCATATGCCCAAAAACATATGACTTGATGATTGGTGCAGCTTGGCAGGCTGCATGTTGTGATTGTCTGCCCCTTTTTGTTCTTTAGATGTTGAGCAAATGTTATGTTGTGTTTTATGTTTTGATTTCTATCTTGCTGGCAAGCAAGTGAGATTCCTTAAAAACTCATGGCACTTGCCTTTATTAGTCATAACAAGTTTGGGCATATCATGGGAGCGATCTCTTTATTTTTGACTTTTTTTTAAGGTTTCCAAATTTTGTAAAGGATGCTCATTGTTTTGCTTGGCATTCAGGTTCTGAGCCAAATGCCATATTTCCGCTATTCAGGTGGTCGTGATCACATTTTTGTCTTCCCTAGGTATCATATTTTCCCTTTATGCTATGAAATATCCTTAGCGCTTTCCATACTTTGACATGTAGGGTGAGCCTTGGTGCAACAATACAGTTGTTTCACTATAACTTAGGTTTTATGAGTTTGAAATATGAAAACAACTTCTCTATATGTAAGGCAAGGCAGTGTATATTTGGGCCCCGTTTGATTGAGTTTTTGGAGGATCCAAAGGCACTTTTAAAGTTCTAAAAGCACTTCAAAATGATTTTATGGTTTATGATAAAATTTGTAAAAAAGAACAACAATATATAATATAATATATATAATATGTTATATCTGAATATTATTATAACAATATTATAATATATTATAAATTAAATATATATTTTAATTGTATGAAAATATTATTATAATTATAGTATATTATGTAGTGTAATATAAGATAATGTAATAAATCATAAAAATACTATAATATAGCATACAAGTATAATATTATTATATCATATAATACTATAATTTTGTAATATTACTATAATGATATGCCATAATATTGCGAAACTATTTTATTAGATAATAATGATTATAATTTTAATAATGTATTATAACATAATTGTAGTTGGGAAAAGGCTTAGATGAGTTGAGTTGAGTTATTATAACATAATTATTAAATAATATTAAAATAATATCATAAAAATTTGCATTATCATCATTATTGTATTAGAATATTATTTTACTTTCTATATCACATTATAATACTATAATAATATCATATTTTAATATTATTATATTATAAATATTATTAAAATAATTTATAATAATCATTTTTAATAGGCTAGATAGTTGAAAGTATTATGCAATATCTTTTATCTTTTTAATTCTGAAATTATTTTTTAATTTTGTTAGCAAACAGTTGTTAAAGTCTCAAAGCATTTTAAATATATAATTACCAAGCAGTAAATTACTTACTCGAAAAGCTCTACTTTTAAATGTTTCACTACTCAAAGCTCTACTTTCAAAAGCTTTATCACTGACAGCTTTGCCAAACAAGGCCTTGATCGTCTTTAGACCCTACATTAGCGAGAGCCTTGTGCATTGGCTACTTTTTTTCCCTACTTTGACATATTATAGATGCCTTTCAGATTTATTGGTCTAATTATCTCATATGCTTCGTTTCTCTTATTTTAGTTGCTTGATAGTCCCTTAATATGCAATTCTATTTTTTTTTTGACCAAAAAAATGCAGTGGTGCTGGTGCTCACTTATTTCGCTCCTGGGCAAAATTTTTGAATCGATCCATCATTCTCACTCCAGAGGTATCATGTGCTATATTATGTGGATTATCTATGTGGGAAAAAGGAAAGAAGCTGAAATGGCTTTTATCCGGTCTCTCATTTTTTTTATAGCAAACTGGTCTTTTAATATTATTTTTCTGCAACTTGTAATCAAACTCAGAATACTGCTATTACTACCATTGATTTTTTTTGACAATATCTTAACCATAACCAGCTTGCCTTTAAACATGTGGTTGGATTTGTTGATCAAGATATATTTTGCCAAGGCGATGTTTGGTTGGTGGTAATCTATCATGATAATCTAAGATTATCATGCATATTGCTATGTTTAGCAATTAGACATGTTAATATAGGTGGTAATATTTGATTTCTAGTAATTTAAGATTACCACAATTCATGATAATTCGATGCTCATCTGGATATCTAAGAATACTAAAGTCTTAACTTCCATTTAAATATTCAGTAAATTTTAATGTAATAATATATTTAATATACACTTGGTAATATTTAAATATTTAATATAATATAATAATATAGTAATATTATATTAATTAAATTTTAAATACTATTATATGTTTAAATGATATTATATATTAAATTTAAAATTATTAATATTTATGGCCTTCTTGCATATTAAATTATTATATATAAATAATTTACAATACATATTTAATATTATCGTACGATAATTTTAAATAATTTATATTATATATTTAATAATTTAATATATATATATTATATATAATATTTTGAAAATGATTTTGCAAAAAATACTTACTGGAACATGCTATATTCTAGCAAAAAAAACAAAAAAAGCAAAAAACAGCCACTTAAAAGACAAAAAAGGTTTATAACAAAATACAAATGGAATTGAAGAATATGGTAATCATTGCGTTTGGTTATTATGAACCAAATACGGTAATCTTGCATTCCTAAGATTTTAATATCACAATACTAAGGCAAACTAAATAAAGTAATCTTGCATTTTTAGTAATCTGACTATCAAATGTAAGATTATTAGGAGAGTAAGACTTCCAATATTATTATATTATCATGAACCAATGTTACCTAAGTTTAAAACTGTTTTATGATAGACTTTATGGTCAACATCCTCCAAGTATGTGTGTAATTGCTGGTCAAGTCAATTTATGGCAAATGACAATCGAACAATTGCTCATATAGACTAGCTAGTTGGTTATTTTACCTTAACTAGTTATAGAATATTACTTCTAAGCTAATATGTTGAGTAATTATTAGCATTTCCTTAGTCATGGTTGATGCTTTGTTCTTGATTAGGTTTGCTTGGTCTTCTTATGCAGTCAATATCATTTTATGAAAAGTGGTTGATGAATGATGGTTTAGTTTTTGATTCTTTTAGCTTTTATATTTAGATGACCCACCATCAAATGGCACTTAAGGCTGCATTTGGATGCCAAATAGCTAACCACCCCTTGAATGATTTTAATTATTTATATTCGCCCCTAACCAACTAATCGTCAAATAACTTGTTGTTTGGTTGGTGCTCTCATGGTTAGTGGAATAAAGTTAAAAAGTAGAGTGGGAGAGAGCGCTTAAGATGCTTAAAGTTGTTTCACCCTCCACCTTGAAATAACTTTAACCTCATTAAATACCTTTTTCACTCGTCAACTAAACAAGTTTATTCAGCACTTTTTGAGTGGTGTTTAGTTGGATGAGTTAATATTATCCACCTTTTAACCAGCATCTAATCATTGTGTTAGGGGTTTGGGTAGGTAAAATTATAGTGCAATGTACTGATCATACTACTTTTGAATTATATCAAAATTCCTTAATGATATTGTCTAACTTTGCTTCAAAAATGTCATGTATCTATTATATCTCTTCTTTGGTTTGACAATTTTCTTTTGGTTTTGTATAAGAAATATAACTAATGATAATTATAGGGATTTGATTCTGCATGACCAAAGATTCGTAGGAAGAGGATGCCCATGCTTATCATCCATTGTTTTCATTTATATGTAGAATAAGCTCCTGGAACATTTATATGCAAGCAAGGTTAGAAGAGGTTAGTATTGGGAACCCAATAACTCCTCTTTTGTTGAAAAGGTCAACATTCCATAAAAATCGCAGCTCTTTTATCTGTTTTTGTTTTTTTCTTTTTTTGGGTGGGGGTATTGTCATTGCCATTTAAGTATCTTAATCAGCTCCTATTGACATCTTTGGAATGTTAAAGGTGTTGCTAATTCATGGTATATTGGTGCTTGGCTAGAGCAACTTAGGCCCTGTTTGGATTAGCTGGTGGGGTACCTTTAAGTGACTATTAGCAGCTATTGGCCAGCAGCTATGCGAGATAGCTGTTGGCCAACAGCTAATCCAAACAGTCCCTTAGTGATTAGTGTCAGTCATATGATTATTTCAAAAAAAGTTGTCTTTAGAAGTGTCACAAAAGGAGTACATTTTGGAAACTCTAGAAGCTATTATAGTTCCCGCAAGCGGGAGACTTAGTCATATTGCATTTTTTTGTGCTTTGGTTCTTATTTACTTCAACAATTGAGTTTTATGTGGTGCAGTGTGTACATGAGTCATTGCTATATGCAAACTTCTATATAATTCATTCTTTAAATTATTACGCTATATTAACAAGGCTACATTGTCTGTTCTCTTATAATAAGCCCTCTGTCTATTTTGGCAACTCTCCATATTGTTATTATACTTCCAGTGAACACATTAACCAATACCAAACCTCCAATCATTGCCTCATGTAACACTTCTGTATGCATGATTCTTGAATATGTCCTCATCCATATGTGTGTATGTTCATGTGCATCTATGAAGCATGTTCAAGGATAAGAGTTATGTGTGCAACTTGATGCTTATAGGTTGATAAAACAACTCTAGGGAATAAAGTGAAAAATGATATGGCTGGGTAACCCACATGCATGCATACACGCATATATTGTGTGTGAATAATATGTACATATTTATGCATTCATGTGTATGTTTGTATTCATATGCCATATAGTAACATCAAAATTGAAAACTCTAAATCAGTCATCCATTATTGAAAGGTCAGCATATCAGAAAAGAAGGAAAGAGTAAAGAAATCACTTCATCTCTGGAGGTATCTGAAAATTATCTCAAGCATATCCAGGAAAAATCAGAAGTCTTTTTTAATTTTAAGAAAACTGTCCTTAAAATAAGTACCTGACATGATTTCTGGCTGTATTCAAGAGGTATAGATATCCAATACATGCCTGATGCAATCGTGGTTTGCAATTTGAAGCATCCATGCTTCTTAGAAGTGCATGTGCATTCACATGCTAAGTAGGATTTTTTCGTAGCTTTAGTGTTTTCTACTGATGGGCATAGTTTTAGGGTTTTCTGCATAATTCCATTTCGAAGTTAGAGAGCAATGTTATTTACTTAAATGATGTGAAATATTATTATGATTGTTGTCATATTTTGCATTTGCACATGTCAGTGCTAATGCCTTATTGTTAATTGAAGCTTCTTGCAAGTAACCATTCATAGATTGGTCTGGATTTGTATAGGGTGACCATACAGATAAGCGAGATGCAAGTGCTTTTAATACATGGAAAGATATTATCATTCCTGGGAATGTTGATGACGGAATGACGGCATTTCATGGATCTACTATTGTCCAACCAGTAACCCTATCCAAGAGGAAGTATTTGGCAAACTTTCTAGGACGTGCCCAGGGAAAGGTTGGCCGTCTTCAATTGGTGGAGCTAGCTAAGCAATATCCTGATAAGGTTAGCTTTTCATTACCACAAAGTCATTTATTTTAACATAAATTTTGCTTTTACGTCAGCCTTCTCATGTGAAATTGTTGTTAGTTATGGTTATTTGTGACAATAGGAAAAATTTAAAAGAAAAAACCAGAAAACATAATCAAGGTAACAATCATTGTGATGGTGGCTCAAATACTTCCAATTGATTCAAGGAATCATTAAGGCTTGTAAATATGTCAAATTTTCATGATTATAATTAATGAATTATAAAATAAGTCTGTATTTTAAATGAAACAGAATAAAATTTCATGGAATAGATGGATTAAACTAAGCTATATTTGTACTCTTTGGAAGTGAATATTAAAATAGATAGTTTTTATCTAAAATCCTTGTGCCCAAAAGCAACTATGGGATCTTTATGGTCCTATTTTGGTAACTTATGTCTATAGCAGTGGATTAATAACTAGTTCAACTTAAATGGCCTCTATATTGCTGAATATAATTACAATTTGTAGTAGCAATGTCATGAGTTGGTATTCCATGTTGTAGCTAGTCTTTACATGTCAGTATTTCCAATGTGCAATTATTGTTTCAAAGTGTACAAATCTGAGATACCAGAAAATGAAAAAGATTTTAGAAAGTCATGCTATGACAGTATAGTGGCATTAGTTATTTGATATTATACTATGCACACTAAAAGCTGGACCTTGACACAATAATAAGGTTCCTTCATTGTGGACTAAGTGTCAAAAGTTCAAAACACGGAAGCAGCCTCTCTGGATGCTGGTATATATGCCCCGGACTCTGCAGTGATGAGAGCCTCCTGCATCGGGCACCCTTTTAATAAGCTTACCAAAAGGAAAACCTCTTTTGCCCCCCAATAAGCATACCTCACTGTTTCCAGTAATTAAATCTAATATGTACAGCAGTTGCGCATCCCATTGATTATCAATCCAGTTCAGGAATTTTGGAGGTCATTAATGTCTTAACGCAACTCAAAAATCTGGCCTCATAAAGATGCTAAATATATGGAGTTGACAGATCATAAAATGACATTTACAAATGGCTTCATGGTGAAATAATTGCCCTTATTCTTCCTACAAAATTTTACATCTCAACTGAAGATTGACAGAAGATGTGGTAAACAGTCATAATGGTATTTCAGACGAGATACTAAACTGATATATTTTTGCAATAGTTTTATACTTGAACTGCAAGCGTTGTTCCATCTATTTGCATCTGGCATAGTAGTTCGGATCATGATCTGGCATAGTTTGAGTAAATCAGCTCTTAACCTAAGTCAACATTTTGGATTGGTGTTGGACTATTAGTCCAAGTAGTTTGGAAAGTTGGCTACCAAGAAACCTGTAAGACCATTGAGGAAAATGTATTGTACTTTGTTAGTTAAATTTCTTAAGCTCATTTGATCAAATTTTATTGGACTTGGGAGGGGTTTTGATGAAGAGGAAAGATGACAAGATCTATAGAGAATTATGTTCATCTCTGAGGCACCGATCATAAGCCAAAGAGCCAAATAAATGAACTGTCAACTTTTAATGAAGTTTATGGATTAAGAAGTAAATTTCTAGATGTCATCACCAACCAATGTTTGTATTGTTTTGCTAATGAAGAAAACCATCAGCGTTATTCCAAGCTACCATCCCTTAATCAAGTTCGAGGCTATCTATTGGTCATGTGTTAATTTCCTTCCTTCAAACACCTTTCAGGGTGGTGCTTGCTAACCAAGAAGAAAGATGTTCTTGAACTTGAAATTGAAACGAAAAGGTTATGGTTCCATTGGTCAGTACAATGTGTCATACTTCCATATGAAGAGGTTTTTGAGTCTTAGTTTATTGACAGTTATAAGGTGTCAAATTTTTCCAACGGAGTTAATGATATTAATTGCTAACATCAAAAAGGTGATAAAGAAGTGGAACATGCTAAACTCTTCAGGTTCCAATGCTATCAAGCTGAGGCTTTTATAGACATGGGTAGCGTTCTCAGTTTTAAGGGAGGCCGTTGGATGGAGAACTTACATGATTTTTTTGACCCAGAGAGTAACATATCTTTCTTTACTACATATAAAGTTTTCTTGATATGTTTACATGTCTAGTGGATTATATCGAGGATTTAAACAAGGTATGTTTATTTATATGTATATGGCATTTTGAGATTTTTTTTGTCATAAAGTCAGGATCTGTTAACTTTAATGAATCTGACACACACCAAAACTGTGACCATGTAACCTGTTTCATTCAGGGTTTGATTTAGGGATCATTATCATCCCTATTTAGAGCTGTCACTATTTTAATTGTGAGTTTTCCTAATATTGCCCCGCAACTTTCAATAATGAATTCCTCTTGGTATATACAACTTTAATGTCTCAACTAAATTATAGCTTGGGTTATACCAAGCTTTTGAGAGGTGTATCATGGTGGTTGCTCATAAAGTATGATTTTGTAAATTTTGTTCATGTAATAACCTTAGTTACTCTCTCTCTCTCTCTCTCTCTCTCTCTCTCTCTCTCTGTTTTTTCCCTTTTTTTCTTATGTGTGTAGATCCTTCTGCAGAATTTTTGCATGGCCTGTATGTTTTGATTGTTTTTCGTGTCATTACTTCGTTCCTCCATACAGCAAGCACATTGACTTCATGAACAGTTGGAATCTCCAGAGCTGAAGCTTACTGGGCCTGACAAATTGGGAAGGACTGAGTATTTCAATCATTTGAGGAACGCTAAGTTCTGCCTAGCTCCACGTGGCGAGTCATCATGGACACTTCGCTTCTATGAAGCTTATTTTGTGGTCCCTCTCTCTCTCTCTCTCTCTTACTCATTCACCTGCCTGCATGCGCACATACATGCAAAGACATAGTATGAATGCTCAGCATTTTTGCGTCTTTGAGCACACCAATTACTACACAATAATTGTTTGTGCTGTATATCTGCACACAAGACTTGTTACTTTTATCTTTTGGTTTTCTGCACATGACAAGCCACAACATGTGCATAGATACATCACACAGATATGTAATTTTAATATTTGAACATAAATTTTTGCATGATTATAAAATTATAACAGAATAAATCCGGTATAAAACTAACTCTTCCTATGTCCTAATGCTGCTCACCTCTTGTTACCTGTGCAAAGCATCCCCCTCCACCCCCCCCCCCCCAAAAAAAAAAAAAATAAAACAAAACAAAACAAAAACAAAAACAACACACGCACACAAAAAGGAAAAAAGAGAGTTGCTCATAAATCAAGTAAGAAAAGGAGTGCGCGTACAAACACATTCTCCTCATAATATACATGTATTGAAGGTGAATTGTCTGTACTGCCGGCTTGAATTTGTTCGGGAAGACTTTGTGGTACATCTAACAACCTTGATTCTGAATATGAATATTTAATGTCATATGTGTGCCGGAAACATAGGTTAAGCATCTGTGAAAACCTTACTAATGCAGTGAAACTTGAAACAGGAATGTGTCCCAGTTATCTTATCAGATCAAGTAGAACTACCTTTTCAGAATGTGATTGATTACACTCAGATATCCATCAAGTGGCCGTCTACTCGGATAGGCACTCAACTCCTGGAGTACCTAGAAAGCATAGCAGGTGAGTTTGCCTGCCTGTTTCTTCTAGTTTCTAACTTTCAATGCTATAGGCATTGTGGTGGTCTGTAATATTCGAGCTTTTACCTTGTCAGATGTAGAGATAGAGGGTATGTTAGCACGTGGCAGACAGGTCAGGTGCCTGTGGGTTTATGCCCCTGAAACCGAGCCGTGCTCTGCTATGGTAGGTATCATGTGGGAACTACAGAGAAAGGTGCGGCGATTTCATCAGTCTGCAGAAACATTTTGGCTCCACAACAGGACGATTGTTAACAGAGACTTGATTGAATTCCAAAATTGGAGAACACCTGTACCTTTGCCTTGACAGAGATCTCAGAGTTTAGACTGATTATTCTACATGATGTGAGAAGTCATAGCTTTTTTTTTTTTTTGCATGTTATTTCGTTGGTGCTTGGAGTCCTGTACCTGTACATGGAACATTTTTGAAGTTCTAGATGTACAATATTTGGAAATTGCTGTACTTGTTCTTTTGTTTGAGTCTAATGCTTGTAAGAAGAAATAGTCTATTGTTAGGAAACGGATTTCAAAAAGTAAAAATGGAGAATCTGCCGTTAGTCGTCCGGTTTCGCCCATTTGACCATTTAATCTATGTTTTATAATTTAAGTAGTAATTTTAGTTACTTTGCCCTTATAGCTCAGTGGCAGAGCGTCAGTCTTGTAAACTGAAGGTCTGTAGTTCGATCATGGGGGCAAATTTACTAGATAATAATTATTATACTTTTACTAATATATTATAACATAATTATTAAATAATAGTAAAAAAATATGTTATAATAATTTTACATTATAATCATTATTGCATTAGATTATTATTATTTATATTATAATATGATATAATTTAATATTATTATAATATTGTTGAGGGTAAAATTCGTTTGTTTTAGAATATATATATATATATATATATATATAATGAAAAATTTATTCATAATTTATATTATTTATAAATAATAATAATAATATAAAAATAAAGAGTTTGAGTTTTTAAGGAATATGATAATTAAAATTTTTTTTGTTATTATATATATATTTTAAAATAAGGACAGGGTAACTAGGATTTTTTTTATATTATATAAATATTTTAAAATGATTCTGAAAGATTTAATAATTCATAAATTAGTCTCCAAAGCATATTTTATCGAAATGGTCGAAACATACCGAAAACGGCTGAAAACGGTCGAAATATACCGAAACGCACCGAAACAACTGAAAAATCTTCGGAAACGAAACGTAGTACTTATCTTTTCGAATAAGCTACCGAAACGAAACGTCTCGGCCGAAACGGTCGAAACGAAACGAAATTGATAACTTGACGCCATCTCTCATGCGCACACTCGCTCACTGCAGCTCTGCTCAGAGTCTTGTTGACTATCGATCTCCACTGACTTGAGCGTCGGAGGGTCTTCCGCAGAGGGCCACCCCCAACGCCTCTCGCATGAGAGCGTCGGAGGGTCTTCCGCAGAGGGCCACCACCAATGCCTCTCACGTGAGAAGAGGGAGCCCATCTCGAAGGCCCGAGCACGCTCTTGCGTGAGAGGAGGGAGCCCATCTCGAAGGCCCGAGCGCGCCGAGTCGGGGGATAAGATTTCAGCAGCAATAAAATGGCGCTAGAGGAAGGGTCCTCAAGTCCCTAAAATCTTGTGATCTGGGAGACAATGATCTCAGTCTGCAAGAAAACTCCTCCCATGGCCAATCGAAAAAAGGCTACCTCTGAAGTCCGAGATCAGGCCGCTTCTCAAAGGCCTAATCCAGTGAGCAGTGTCGCGCCGCCACCACCGCCGGTAGAGACTCCATCGCCACCGGCGGCCCTAGTGACCCAGGACCAGTTCGCTTTACTGGTCCAGCAGGTCCAGGCCCTAGCCCACTTGATTCAGGGGCGCTCCGAAGCCCCCTGTCCGGCTGCTCCTGCTCCTCACCCTTCCGAGGAAAATGCAGCCCCCGCTCATCCAGCGATCTCTTCTTCCAACACGCATGGGGTTGCGGACCCCCCTCGCCGTCCCAGAGAAGCTGAGCTAGCTCCCCATCGAGCCCGCGTCAAAGATCTCCCTAGATCTCGGCGAGCCCGATCTCTCTCTCCGGTGTATTCTCGCTATGATTCAACACCGTCTCAGTACTCTCCTCGTCCTGCACCTTCTGCTCTTCCTGACGAAGAGATCCGCCACCAGCTCCAAGAAATGCGTCAAGAGCTTGACGCCGCCAAGCAAGCCCATCCGCTTCAAAATAAAGTGGAGCAGGGCATTCCCTTCTCTAAGAATATCATGGAGGAAGTGATTCCCTCCCACGTCAAGCTGCCTGCCATCGAGCCTTATCATGGCTCCTCCGACCCCGACGATCATCTCAGTAGCTTCCGATCAATAATGATATTCCACGGGCATCAGATGCGATCCTCTGTCGCGCCTTCCCGTCCACCCTCAGGGGATCTGCCCGAACCTAGTTCAATGCTTGAAGCAGGTTCCATTGATTCATTTGACGAGCTGAGCCGCCTTTTCATCAGCTAGTTCGTCAGTAGCCGCCGCCACCGACGGAGATCCGACTCCCTTTCTAAGGTTAAGCAGAGAGAGGGGGAGTCCCTGAAGAAGTATCTCAGCTGTTTCAACACGGCCATGCTGGAGGTGGATCACCTCAATCATGAGGTGGCCATGTCCGCCCTAGCAGGTGGAGTATTGAAGGAGAACAACTTTTACTTGGCCTTAGAGGTTAGCTACCCTCCAAACCTCTCCGACATGATGGCCCTGGCAGACAAGTATGCCAGAGTCGAAGAGTCGCGGAGAGCCGCCCGAGCCGAGCTAACGAAGAAGAAGGAGCCCAAGGGCTCTGATAAGCACCGACCTACCCGCCGGCCAAGCCCGCCTCGCCGCCAGAGGATTCCCCAGCCGCACCGGTTCACTCTACTCACTGCTCCAAGAGCGGAGATCCTCATGGAAATCGAGCGCCAACTTCCTCGACCTCCTCCTCTCAGAGAGAATGCGGCCCGAAGAGATCCCCCAAAATATTGTCGCTACCACCGTGACCATGGCCACAACACTGAGGAGTGTTGGCAACTAAAGAATGAGATTGAAAGGCTCATCCAGCGGGGTAGACTGGATCGGTTGAGAGGAGCCCCCGAGCCAAGAAACGGGGGCAATCGCCGGCCTAAGCCCCAGTAGCAACCTCCTCCTCCTCCAAATCCCCCAGTCGCTGGCCACATTAACGTGATTGAGGCGGTCGGTAGTCCTTCAGACGGGAGGGACGATGAAGAAGGTCCGGTGCCGAAGAAAGTACGACCTGATGAGATCTCTTTCTCCGATGATGACTTTCAGGGGATACAGTTCCCGCACGATGATGCGCTAGTTGTATCTCTCAATTTGAACAACTATGATGTAAGCCGAATTCTAATTGATAGTGGAAGCTCCGTTAATATTTTGTACTTTGATGTGTTTGTGAAGAAAGCTTCTCATGGAGAGTCTCCGAGCCGTGGACTCCACCCTAATGGGGTTCACCGGCGATGTCATTATCTCGGAGGGGGTCGTCACCTTGACGGTCCGTGCGGGGACCTGGCCCCGCATGGCCACTGTGTATACAGATTTCCTGGTGACCAAGCTACGGTCGCCCTACAATGCAATCTTGGGAAGACCCGGCTTAATGTCTCTTCCATCCCCCATCTCCATCCCCCATCTTGTTATGAAGTTCCCTACCGAGTGAGGGGTAGGTGTAGTCCGAGGAAGCCAAGCAATAGCTCGGCAGTGTTTCGTCATCAGCCTGCAGTCTAGACTTCCCGAGGTCGATGGACTAGACGCTCGGGAGGATTTTGCTGAGCAACGAGGAGAACTAGCCGAAGAGCTGGAGGAAGTACCACTGGACAAAGCTCGGCCTGACCGAACCATAAGGATCGGGTCGCTGCTGAAAGGGAAGCCCCGGCTGGAGCTGATCGACTTTCTTCAAAGGAATGCTGATGTCTTCACCTGGTCAGCCTCAGATATGCCTGGGATTAGTCCGGACGTACTTGTCCACCGTCTTAATGTGGACGAGATATTTCGACCCGTGAAGCAGAAGAAGAGGAGCTTCGCCCCTGACCGGTAGAGAGCGATTGAAGAGGAGGTGGATAAGCTCATCAAGGCAAACTTCATTCGAGAAGTAAATTATCCGAGCTGGTTGTCCAATGTTGTCATGGTGAATAAGTCGAACGGCAAATGACGAATCTGCATCGACTTCACCGATCTTAATAAAGCATGCCCAAAGGACAGCTTTCCTCTCCCTCAGATCGACCAGCTCGTAGATGCCACTTCCGGCCATCAGATGCTGACTTTCATGGACGCATATTCAGGTTATAACCAAATTCGGATGGCGCCCGAGGATGAAAAAAAAACTGCCTTCATAACTGACCGAGGTACCTATTGTTACCGAGTCATGCCTTTCGGTCTGAAGAATGCAGGTGCCACCTACCAAAGGCTGGTGAACAAGGTCTTCAAGGAGAAAATTGGTCGGAACATGGAGGTATACGTTGACGACATGCTGGTCAAAAGCAAGGAAGCTTCCCAGCAATCGAAGACCTCTCAGAGAGCTTTGCGACGCTCCGAAAGTATCGGATGAAGCTCAATTAGACAAAGTATGCTTTCGGCGTCACCTCGGGAAAGTTTCTGGGATTCATGGTTTCTCAGCGAGGCATCGAAGCCAACCCGCAGAAGATTCAAGCCCTTCAGCAAATGGCACCCCCGACATCTGTTAAAGAAGTTCAGCACATGACCGGAAGAATTGCGGCCCTCAACCGCTTCGTAGCTCGGTTGGCCGAGAGGAGCCTCCCTTTCTTTAAAGCTCTCCGATCCGCTAAGAACTTCCAATGGACTCCTGAATGCCAAAAATCATTCGAAGACCTCAAAAAGTATCTCGGCTCACCACCTCTCCTCGGCAGCCCAAATTCGGGAGAGATGCTATTTTTGTACCTGGCAGTTTCAGAAGGCGCAATTAGCTCGGTCTTGGTCAGAGAAGAGAAGAAGACCCAAAAGCCGATCTATTATGTTAGCAAACTGCTCCGGGACGCCGAGATGAGGTATACCCGAATTGAGAAGCTAGTTTTGGCCCTGATAACATCGGTTCGGAGGTTGTGACCGTATTTTCAGGCGCATTCTGTAACAGTCCTCAACGACCAGCCCATCAAGGCGGTGGTCCACCGCCCCGAGACATCAGGAAAAATGGCAAAGTGGGCCGTCGAATTGAGCAAGCATGATATCCGATATCAGCCTCGTCCGGCCATCAAAGCGTAGGTTCTAGTCGACTTCCTCCTTGAATGCACTATCCCAGAAGATGGCTCCGCTCCGGACTCCTCCGAGCATCCAAAGTTGAGCGCCCTATGGTTGCTTCATGTCGATGGATCCTCCAATGCCAATGGCTCCGGTGCTGGTTTAGTCCTCACCAGCCCAGAGGGGGCGACCTTCGAGTATGGCGTTAGATTATCCTTCCCAGCCTCTAATAACGAGGTCGAGTATGAAGCTTTGCTCACCGGACTCCGAATCGCCCATGATCTGAGAGTGAAGAAGCTAAATGCCTTCACTGACTCTTAGCTGATAGCTGGTCAAGTGCGGGGCGAGTTTGAAGCCCGAGAGCCAAATATGACTCGGTATCTCCAAGAGGTGCGAAACCTACTCTCTCACTTCTCTGAATTTGAAGTTATTCAGATCCCCATATCCGAAAATGCTCGTGCCGACCTATTATCCTGGCTGGCAAATGCGGAGTCAATGGACTTCGAGCGGAAGTTCCCCTTGGAAATCCTGGAAAGGCCTAGTATCACGGAGGCGGACCGAGTGATGCAGATTGAGGTCGAACCATCTTGGTTTGACCCTATATTAAAGTATCTTAAAGAAGGGTCGCTCCCAGCCGACTGCAGGGAAGTAAGGAAGCTGAGACTGCAAGCTACCCACTATGTGCTGATCGACGACCAGCTCTATAAGCGGTCCTTTTCCATGTCGCTGCTCAGATGCCTCCGCCTGTCTGAGGTCAATTATGCTCTTCGGGAGGTGCATGAAGGAATTTGCGGCAATCATCTAGGAAGTCGATCTCTATGCCACAAGATGCTTCGCTAGGGATATTACTGGCCAACCATGCAAAAGGATGCCGATAATCTCGTCCAAGTCTGTGACCCATGCCAGAGGCACTCCAATATTCAGAGGCTCCCTTCCGCCAGTCTGGTCCCTATTTTCTTCGCTTAGCCCTTTGCTAAGTGGGGGATGGACATTCTCGGCCCTTTTCCCCTCACCACTGAACAGAGGAAGTTCTTATTTGTCGCCATTGATTACTTCACTAAGTGGGTCGAGGCTGAAGAAGTTGCCCAAATCACCGAAGCTCGGGCTAGGGATTTCGTGTGGAAATCCATCATTTGTCGTTTTGGTCTCCCGCATACCATCATCACCGATAATGGCATGCAATTTGATAATCCCAAATTCCGAGAGTTTTGCGAGGATCATGACATTAGTCATCGCCTCACCTCAGTAGGGCATCCGCAAGCTAATGGAGAAGCCGAGATAACAAACTGGACCCTACTTCAAGGGATTAAAGCCCGGCTCACCAGAGCCCGAGGCAGATGGGCGGATGAGCTTCATCATGTTCTATGGGCCTATCGCACCACCCAGAGAATCCCCATCAGTGAGACCCCGTTCCAGATGGCCTTTGGCACAGAAGCCGTCATCCCTGTGGAGATAGGCCTTCCCTTCCCGCGAGTGGAAGGCTACTCAGAAGAGGCTAACGACGAGCAGCTCCGCACCAATCTCGACTTGGTGGAAGAGATCAGGGAAAAAGCTCGAATTAGAATGGTCACGTACCAGCAAAGAGTGGCTTGCTATCATGCCTCCCGAGTCAAAGGTAAATCCTTCTCGCTTGGTGACCTTGTCCTCCGGAAAACATCGTCTCCAAACCGCTAGAGCAAGGAAAGCTCTCGCCAAACTGGGAAGGCCCCTACCAAGTAGCGGAAGTCATTGGACCTGGCACCTATAAGCTCCAGGATCTAAGCGGGAAATCCATTCCCCAAACGTGAAACTCGGACAATCTTCACGTATACTATTAGTAGGGTATGCCTCTTTGACTTGCCCCGTTTATAACTTGGCATAGTATTCCTATTATCTACGACATGGTCGCTCCTTTGAAAAAGCTGTAATGAGAAACGGATACCTCTAGCTCACTCTCGACATAATCGAGCTATTTCTCCAAACTTTCAATTGCATCTCCGAACCTCGGTTGGTTCAGGCCTTACTTTATAAAGACTCGGTACGGCCGAGCGCCCCCAGTATGATTAAGAGCCGAACAATCTCCGAAGCTTAGCTCGGATTCGGGTCGCTTACAAGCCCCGGCCGACCTATGCGATCTCCGAAGCTTAGCTCGGATTCGGGCCGCTTACAAGCCCTGACCGACCTAAGTGATCTCCAAAGTTTCGTTCGGATTCGGGCAGCTTACAAGCCCCGGCCGACCTAAACATTCTCCTAAACTTAACTCGGATTCGGGCCGCTTACAAGCCCCGGCCGACCTAAGCGTTCTCCTAAACTTAGCTCGGATTCAGGCCGCTTACAAGCCCCGGCCAACCTATGCGATCTCCGAAGCTTAGCTCGGATTCGAGCCGCTTACAAGCCCCGGACGACCTATGCAATCTCCAAAGTTTTGTTCGGATTTGGGCCGCTTACAAGCCCCGGCCGATCTATGCGATCTCCAAAGTTTGTTCGGATTGGGCCGCTTACAAGCCCCGGCCGACCTATGCGATCTCCAAAGTTTCGTTCAGGTTCGGGCAGCTTACAAGCCCCGGCCGACCTGTCGGTCTCCAAAACGCAGAACATGGTTCGATGGAGACAAACATCTTGAGGATGGCAGCGAAAATAGAAGTTGCCAAAAACCTCCCTTGTTTATCATTAAAGAAACAACAAAGAGGAAACGAAAAGATAAAAAGAACCCTCACAGGGGCTTATCGTCTTTCCCAAGAGCCACCGAGCCCTCCTCGCGCCGAGCTAACTCGGCAACCTGTTGACGAAGGGACGCTATTTCCCCTTCCTACTGGCTGATAACACGGTGAAGGAGCTCGACCTCTCTCGTCGAAACGGCCAAATATCGCTCGGCCGTTCTCTGAAGCTGCTCATGGCTCGCGAACGCCGATGCCAGAACCATCCCGTCAACAATCACTGCAACGCGGCTCCCCTAGGAGTCCCTGCGGCCCTTAGCGCTGCCGTTCAGCCCTTGGGTTGATCGCCTTTTGCCGCCGAAGGCCATATCCATACTCGAGAATCATGGGGAGACTAGCTGAAAGGATGACCAGCACAGGCATCCCTCTGGTCTATATTTAAACCACTCCTGGCGAGTATCTCAATCACTCGAGTCGTTAATTTCAACCCGTGGAAACTCACCACGCGTCATCGCCTCAGTAGGCGCTTGCGGGAGACAAGGGGTCGCGCCCTCTCATCGAGGAAGATCGGGAAGCATCGACGAGAAGCGCAGGGAACTCCCCCTTTTTCTAGGGACCAGGCTCCCTCCGATTTGCCAAACCCTTCTGAAATGAATGTCTTCGAGAATCTGCCAGACTCCCTCGAATTGGGCATCCTGGAAAAGATGCGTCAGCAATCAGTGCTAGCTCGCCTCCCTTGAGGATAACCGAGTTATAAACTTCGGATGCCCCCATGCATCGCTCGGATAATCCTGATCTTCTTTGACAGCTTGCACCAGAATCTACATTTGTTGCAAGAGACAAACAAAATATTATACCTAGGCAACAACCGAGTGATATCCTTCATACCTCGGCAACAACCGAGTGATATCCTGAAGCTTCGGCTTAGTCGAATAATGTCTCCATCGCTCTGACGCGGCTAAGATGTCCTATTATACCTTGGCGGAGGCAAACAACCTTCTATTATTCGACAGCAAAGGCATGTCACGAACTATTTTTCCCCGCCGAAATACCTACCTCAATAAACGGGATCATGCCTACCTCATGAGTCCACAGGACCGCCCAGATTCCTCTTTTACTCAATCATGGATATACGCTATCTCCACTAAGGACCGGACACTGGCCTTAGCAAGAACTAAGCCGCGATGGCGCTGCCGAAATATGCTACATCATAAAAAACGTAATATGGGAGTAACAACTCTCAGCACGGAAGAGGCAGGAGCCAAAGAAAGAAGGAATGAAAACTTTCTTTATCCAAAGAAAAGTTACAATCTCCTACGAGGAGTTGCAAGTGCATCAAAGCATAGGAAATAAAAACGAGTACATAGCTTGGTTGAACTGCCTCAGTCAGCTCCAGTTAATAATGATGCTTCGGCATCCGACCGAAAAGATCAGGCGACTAGTCAGCTCGCCCTGATAGATAGCAAGGCCGGCTTCCCACGGGTCCTCTGGATGAACTAAGGGATCCAAAAAGAGGCACAGACCCATGGATGCAGATGCTGAGGAAGCTTTTCCCTGGGTGGGATGCTGGGCTGCAGGCCGCTGCCTGATTGAGAGAGCTAGGGGACCATCAGCCCCACGCTGCTCTCAACTCCCTCCCCACGCGGCAAAGGATACCCCTCAAAGAAGAGCCGAGAATCCAGCCCAAGGGAGAAGGAAGTCTGTGCGTGCTACGGGGGTGCCTGTGCACTTCCTACCCTGTGACCCCCGCAGCCAAACCACAAAGGACACATAGGAAGCGCATATGTGCGCTCTCCGTGTGATCTCTGCGGACCTCCTGTGCGCTCTCCATGTGATCTCCGGAGCTCCTCCCTTGAGGACGAGCCGCTCTTTAGCAACTCCTTCATCACCCCAACTATCCGGGGGAAGACGATTTACAAAAGGAAAACTCAATCCCTCCGCTCTAAGCCTCGGGGATATAGGCATCATGAGAACTTTCACAGTTTGCAGAGAAGAGAACTTTGGGGATGGCCTAACACGGCCCCTTCCTCCCCTTTTTATAGGCGAAATGAACCGGGAGCAGATATTAAAGTGGAAAGCACCAAGATTCAAAATGCCCAATCCACGCTGCCACGTGGCCTCCTAGGATGAAAAGAGCGCCCTTCTATGCGCGCCAAATGCATCGCTCAGTCCATGATATATGCCAAAGGATCTCCTTTGATCTCGGATCATGGGTCATAATTGCAGAAAATCGCCCGCTTATCTCAAAGATACGGATAGACCTGGGAAATTGCCCGGTGAAAATGACACCCTCCAATGGTGAGACAGCGCTTATGTCACACCTTGGAAAGGATCGATAGGATAAATGATCCCGGGGAATACCGAGGCAACCTTTCGTAGGTTACAGGGCCGTATCAGCCATTTCGGCAAAAAGGAAGGTCGATTCACCTTGGAAAAGATAAGGCACTGACAGAATAATAAAAAGGCACAGAAGCCAAGTATCCTCAGTGAGGGCATCTCGATATTCTCCGCTCCGACCTAGTTGACTGTTATGCCTCAGCATAAACCGAGACATTGCCTTGCACTCTAACTTAAGGCCAAAACTGCCTCTATACTTTGGACTAAACCGAAGAGCCTCCTTTCAGTTCGACATAACCGAATGTTATCTTGTACTTTGGCCCAGTCTAAGGTAACTGCTTCAATGGTAACGAGACACGTTGTAAGCCCCGGCCTACACTCGGAGTGCATGAGCCCCGGTCAGGGTCGGAGTGCACATCTGATGAATATAAATCCCGACCTATACCCAGAATGCGTAAGCGTCAGATAAGGTTGGAGTGCACGTCCTAGAGATATAAGCCCCGGCTAAGACCGGAGTGCGTCTTTTGTCAAGAACCTCGATGAAAACCGAGCGATATGCAGCATAAGAGTCGGACGGTAAAGGAGAACATTTCAAAAAATGGCAAACAAACGAGAAGCTCCAAAAAGCTTTCTTCATTCATCACAAGAAGAGAGGATAAATGAAAAGACACATCAACCCTCACAGGGATCTGCTACTTCCTTCAGGCGCCGCTGAGCTCTCCCCCTGCCGTGGAGCCTGCTCACCCAATTGTTGCTGGAGGGATGCCACCTGCCTCTCCAGCCGACTATTGGCTTCGCGAAGAAGCTCGATCTCCCTTATAGAAATGGCCAGATACTGCTCGGCCGCCTTCATAATCTATTCGCGGCCTGCGAACAGCGAAGCCAGGACCTCTCCATCAACTGTTACCATGGTGCGACTCCAGCGCAACCCCCTGCAGCCGTCAGCACCGCTGCCTGGCCTTCCAGTTGATCGTCCCCCACTTCTGGAAGCCCGCCTTCAGACTATCTTCATAAAGGAAGACCCCATGCTCCAGTTCCTGCAAAACCCTACGTTCGGGCCCTGGCAATCGTAGGAGGATATTCGAGGGGATACCATATTTTAGACGGAGTTTCCCCAACTCCTCCGCAGTAATTTCTGAGACCATATCACTGGGACTCATCATTCTGCTTGCTGGAAGGAACACCAGACAAAATTGCAAAGAAGATAGGAGAACAAATCCCTCCGGGAAGAAATGGAAGAACGCTGCGAATGGGAATAGCGTTACTTCGACTTTGCTTCCTCCCAAAGGAATCCGCCTCAGGAGAAGATAAGGCACCCCCACCAAGGCATACGGATCCGCCGCTATAAATGCCGTGAAAATCGGGATTTGCTATGTGGCAATTCCCGCCCGTTGCCCCAAAGGAGCCTTACCCACAAGGGCACGGCGGCCGCATGGTATTAAATAGGGTGTCATTGCGCAAACTGTCAAATCTGGATCCCTCCATTCAAGTCGTGCCACCTGGAGTTATACTCCCTACGCTTGAACCTACGCTTCGAACTAGGAAGTGGGGGGCATATGTTGAGGGGTAAAATCACCGCGTATCAATAATCGTGCACATGGCTAATGCTAGCTTTGTTTCCTACTCGCTGTGCGACACCCGCCAGAGATAAGTCCGCCTCGACAGGTCGGAGCGCCCTAGCCCCCATCGAGTCAAGGGCTCCCATGGCGTGGCCCCTCGAGCCGAGCTATCGCCTCTCGGCCCCTCGAGCCGAGCTATCGCCCATCGCCTCTTGGCCCCTCGAGCCGAGCTATCGTCTACCGCCTCTCGGCCCCTCGAGCCGAGCTATCGCCTCTCGGCCCCTCGAGCCGAGCTATTGTCTATCGCCTCTCGGCCCCTCGAGCCGAGCTATTATCTCTTGGCCCTAACCAAGCCATCCAATCATCCGGCCTTTCTAGCCGATCTCTTCTATCACTCGGCCCAGCCCGAGCGATACCTGCACCTCTGCGAATTTCGACGTGGGAAAGCTTAAAATAGTGAGATTCCAAACAGGAATCATGTCTGAAAGTGGCCTAGCGCCCTGGGGCCTATGCAAGCTCTCTCAGCCGTCGATCCACTAACTAACCCGATACGAATCCTACCGGTCTCATAATAAACTGGATTCAGATCTCAACGGCCTTCGGACCCATGACGCTCCCAAACAACCAGGTGATCCTCTATAAATACTACAGCCTCAGATCCCCTCAGGTACGCCATCTCTTATGTGCACACTCACTCACTGCCTTTGCTTCCACCATTATCGCTCTGCTCAGAGCCCCTGGGAGAGACTCTTCAGCGAGAGCCTTCTCCTCATTTTTGTTGACTGTTGATCTCTACTGACTTGAGCGTCGGAGGGTCTTCCGTAGAGGGCCACCCCCAACGTCTCTCGCGTGAGGACTGTCTTGCAGGTCCGCCCAGGAGGGAGCCCATCTCGAAGGCCCGAGCGCGCCCGACTCGGGGGACAAGATTTCAGCAGCAACAAATATGATATTATATATTATAGTATTATTATAGTAATTTATTAATTAATTTATAATAATATTTTTTTAATAATATAATTGGGTAGATGGTTGAAAGCATTATACAATATTTTTTATCATTTTTAGTTTAAAAAATATTTTTAGTTTGGTTACCATATATATATTAAAATTTTACATAATTTTAAAATATGGTTACTAAATAGTAAATTTGTTTTTTTTTACTTCTACTTACAAAAGTTTTATTGCCAAAAACTCTATTACTAATAGCTCTGTGCAATTAATTATAAGTATCAACATCTTAAACCATTGAGATTAATTATATAAATAAATATGAATTTGGTAATGGAGAACTATATATGAAAAAAGAGGCAAACTTTAATAATAGACATTTCTAATAATTAAAATTATAACTTAGTATAGAAAACATGTAATACATTTCCTAGAAAACCTGTATTTAACCCAACACATGAAATTAGTTGGATATAAGATCTTCATAACTATTTGTGATCATGTCTAAACAAAGTTTGCTACTAAAGGTTTTTCTTTTTCCTTGATTGAATTTTTTTTTCCTTCAAGTAAACCCATCACCATATTGTAAAATTTGTATAAATGATTTATTTGATTATTGATTTTCTAAGAAATAGTAAATTGATTCTTTTGTCAAATACACATATTTAGAGCTGTTTATATGATTTTGCCCTTATGTCTTAGGTGAGGTCGGCAATATGCAAACCTACAATACTTAAGATACTTTTACTAAATGCTTGATACACATATTTTGCATATTGGATGCATATTTTTTGAGATTGGATCTTCTCCTATTTTTAGATCTAGGAAACAATATTTTTGAAAAATCCTTAAACATGTATTACTTCGTCAAAAAAATAACCCCTTTTTTTTTGGTAAAATCAATAATTAAATGAATTTTTTTGTGGTTCTCTTAAAAATATTTTTTATGAAAACTCCAATATCATATATTTGATGTGATCAAAGATAAAAAAAACAAAATAAAAGAGACAAAGGCGATATCATCATCAAAGATGCCCTTCAATATTTATGGTTTAAATAAGATATTTTTTGATATATTTTTTTGACAATTGGTTTCACTTTTATTCATCCAATACTTTCATTCAATGCTTTTAACCCTTATGTCCATTTTTTTGTATCTTCAAACTTCATTTTGTTTATGGTGTCACAGCACACAGACAAAAGGATAGCAACAAAATCCTTTACACAAAAGTTACCATGGCAATGACTTTCCAAAGTACTAGTATTAAACGTAGTCATCACGCACTTCCGGAGGGTGATGCATCATGCCATGGAAGAAATTAAAACTTCTCTTGTCAACCGTAATCTGTGCTTGGCTACCAGGATTTCAAGTAGGGGAAATCGATACCTGGTCCCTTGGTGGATTCCTTTTCAAAAACGACTGTGTTACCGTGGTTAACCTTGAATTAGAGTTGGTACATCCTTTAGGCATGCTGGTTTAGCCAGGGATCCGTCATCAAAACTTGTAGCCCATTGAAGCAGGTTTATCGTGTGAAAATAAGGTTATGTTAGTTGAGTGATTCAAAAAATTATTTTTAAATTTAAAATTATATAAAAATAGTTATATAAAAAAAATAAATTTATGAGTTTCAATGTTTTGAAAAAGAAAAAAAAAAAAGAAAAAATCTTATGTTTGAGGGTATTCATGGCAAAGCTTTGTTAATACCTCATGTTCTGCCTACGGGCTGCTATATACATCACAAAAATTATTCTCTGCCTAAGGTTTTAAAATTTTTCAAATTACTCTTCAAGCTATGAAGTTTTTCTCTGCACCCCCTTAAATTTAAAAATACTAAAATTACCCTCAAACCCACACCCTATTTCTCTCTACACCCCTTCTCCCTTCTCTTTTCACTTCCTCCCTGGCGGCGAGCGGGGCGAACAGAGAAAGAATTGGAGACCATCAAGGCAGTTGGTAGAAAAGATTGAGGACATGAATCGGACGGTGGAGATATCTTCATTGTCTTTTTACAACCTTTTGTCTTCTCGCCGCGATCTTTCGGAGTTATATCTCAACTACTTCACCAACATGCTGGTTTTTCAACAGACTCCCTTATCGAGCATTGGTAATTACCGTGCATTGCGGTGCATGGCTGCGCTTTTGCCCTCAGTTTCGTTCGACGGTAGACTGCCTTTGATGTTGTTGTAGGCTTTTTGTTTAGGAACTTAATCATCAATTGTACTCGTAGTCATTTAAAGGAAGTTACATGCACGGACAATCCTATCTCCTTATCGACGCATATATCTGGACAATCTAAGCCATCCACATAGGCTCTTTGGGGCCGAACAGAAAGGCTCTGTTCGGCATATTAAGACCGAATGAAGTATGATCCACTAAAAAAAATTGAAAACATGTAAAATATGAATCTTTGCGTCCGTAGAATCTTTCCAAATTGCTAATTATTTATCTATTATTGAAATGAAGGTTCAAATCCCTTCAAACAATAGGTTTATATGGGTTCAATGGATTGAGGGGAATGAGGGGTTGAGAAAATTGAAACCGTGAGGTGAGGAAAGAAGGGGGTGATTGAGGATGGGATGTAGAGAAAAATTGTAAAAGTTATTATATAATGGGGGTAAATTAGGTATTTTATTTTTTTTAACTGCGAATGTAAAGAGTAATTTTTGTGGTGTATAAAAAAAAATCTCAGCCTACGGGGCTCAAAGCCCTCCTCTCGACCATTGCTAATTACCCTTGTAATATAACAACATTACGGAAATACTGTGGCTAGCTGGCAAATGGACAAATAGACTTAGATGAATTTGATGCGAGAATAGTGAAAATGGAGCAGAAGATGATTAGAGTCCTTCGAAAGGTTGCAGCTTTGAAGGAATTGAAGCAAACCCATCTCCAAATCTTGGTCCATGGACTAGGAGAAAGCAATCATCTTCTTCCCAAGCTAATGGATCTCTCTTTGGCCTTCCATTCTCTTGACTATGCCCTTCGAATCTTTGAGACTGCTCAAAATCCGAATATTGTGGTCTATAACACCATGATCAAATGTTTCATAGAGAGAAGGTGCCAAAATGAGGCCTTTTCGACCTACAATAAGATGAGGACTTTGGAAATTTTACCCAACAACTTCACCTTCACCTTCCTGCTTAAAGCCTGTGAGTCTTTAGACTCTTTAGAGTGGTGCACAGGCGTCCATGGCCAGATAATAAAGTATGGATTTGCGCTTGATGTCTTTGTTCAAAATGCCCTTTTGAACGTCTACTCGAAATGCAGTAGGGTGGTGGACTGGGCCCGTCAAGTCTTCGATGATATGCCTCAAAGAGATGTAGTTTCCTGGAATTCTGTCATTGGAGCATATATGGCACGTAGGGAGATGGCGCAGGCGATGGCTTTGTTTGAGTTAATGCCTGAAAGGAATATTATATCTTGGAATAGTGTTATTACTGGTCTTTCTAGAGCTGGAGACATGGCAGCGGCACAATTAGTCTTTGACAGGATGGCAACCAGGAATGCTATTTCATGGAATGCCATGATTTCTGGTTACGTGATGAGAGGTGACATTGTAGCTGCACGATCAATGTTCGATCGGATGGTGGACAAAGATGTTGTTTCATGGACAGCCATGATCTCAGCTTACACTAAGGTTGGCGATTTAGAATCTGGGAGAAAACTCTTTGATCAGATGCCAGTTAAAAATGTGGTTTCATGGAATGCAATGATTGCAGGATACAACCAGAACTATCAATTTGACAAGGCATTGCATATGTTTCAGTTGATGCTGCTAGATGGGAAGTTCCCACCAGATGAGGCTACTCTGACCAGTGTTGTCTGTGCCTGTGCTAACCTGGGCAGCCTTGAACATGGGAATTGGATCCATTCTTACATAAAGAGAAACAATGTTCAACTTACGGTTGCATTAGGAAATGCACTAATAGACATGTTTGCAAAGTGTGGAGATGTGAAGAGTTCAGAGTTGGTGTTCCATCAGATGACAAGAAGATGCATAATTACATGGACAACAATGATTTCAGGTCTTGCATTCAGTGGCCAACGTGGTGATGCTTTGACCCTTTTCAGTAAAATGTGTAGAGAGGGAATAGAACCAGATGATGTCATCTTCATCGCTGTTCTTTCTGCATGCACTCATGGAGGGCTTGTTGAAGAAGGTAAGACTATCTTTGATCAAATGGTGAGGAAGCATAGAATCAAGCCAAGAATGGAGCATTATGGATGCATGGTGGACCTCCTTGGCAGAGCTGGAAGATTGGATGAGGCCCTTAGGTTATTGAGAGCATGCCCACGGAACCCAATGTGGTTATATGGGCAACTTTACTCAGTTCCTGTGCCACACATGGAGCTGGGGAGTTGGTAGAATTTGTGAGTCAAAAGATTGTTGACTTAGAGCCATCAAATTCTGGGTATCGGGTGCTAATTTCAAATTCTAGCGCCTTAGAAGGAAGTTGGGAGGGAGTTATGAATGTCCGTGCCATGATGCGTCAGGAGGGAATTGAGAAAGTGCCTGGTTGTAGCTCAATACAAGTGGGTGGAGAGGTCCATGAGTTTCTAGTTAAAGATACTAGGCATGAGCAGAGGAAAGAGATCTATGAGACCTTGGATGGACTAACAAAATTGATGAGACAAATAGGCTATGTGCCCTCTAGAACTCAATATGGCTTATTGTGATAAAAAACAAGAAATGATTTTGTGAGGATCAGCTACTAGGTGTCATAACCAGGGGCTAATGGAGAATGAAAAATGACCAGTTGTGATAAATGAGGATGGAAGGTTCAGTAATTCAGCTGTGAGAAGCTTTATGTTGAAATCGAGGAACTTCAGAGATCTTAAGGCAGAGAGGAGGGCAATTTGGCAAACCTAACATGATGGGCAATTGACATCATTAGTCATTTACATCAGGTTTGCCAGAGACAGTGCTGACTGGAATGTTTTGCCCAGCTAACATCACAGGGTGCTTATGTGCAGTCAAACCACATGGTTTCCTTCATGAAGTTCCAGAGGTGAGAAGACTATAGAGCTGGAATTTGGCATCGTATACAGCTGAATGGTTATAATTGCAGAGAAGCCAACAAACTCGGAAACTTGTTTCAGCACATAATGCTAATGTGGATTTAGCACTGCCAAATAAATATTGGAAACTGGTAGTTTAGTGTGAGTTCAGCAGAACCTGCTTCTCAATGAACTAGTTTGCTGCGCTAACTTGTTCATATTCATTCATTATGTGCTTTCAATGCAAATCTGTTCTATGGTTTCAGTAACCATCTAGGAATTTTTTTCTAAGTGAAACTACAGAAGGGTACATTGAAGCAGCTCGGGCATGCAAGGAAGAAAAACAACTCCAAACAAATGTTGTTAATGCAAATTATTTATGTTATGCGAAAGAATAGAGAACCTTCAAATAAGAACACCAACTTCAAAGTGATGTTGGATGTTAGAGGTTCTTTCAATGGACTTTTGGATATTGGATTTTTGCATTTGTATCCATTTTTTACAATTATTCACTTTTTGATGTTCACCAGAAGGGAGGGGAATGCAAAACAACTAATGAGCTTGGGACATGTAAGCCTTGCCTTGTACTAAATGATGAATAAATGGAAGCCTACATGTCTAGATCAATTTTCTTCATGGAAATCACCTCATCAAGCCTCCTAGGAGATTCTTTTGCAGGGAAATATCCACTGGGAGGTTGGCTTCTTAAAAAAAATTCTTGTGCTTCATATGATCAAGGATAAATTTCTCTTGCTTCATATGATCAAGGATATTATTATTATTATTATGAACATAAAAAATTCTGCTGTCAGTAGGAAGGCATTTTTCAAGGACCAATAGTTGATGGTGCCTTCCCACTAACAAGTTGCTTTAGCTTTGATTTATTTGTCATGTTATTTTCTTATCTTTTTTCTCTGTGTCTGTAACCATTGCTGTCCACATATAAAACTTTTAGGTTATCCTACTAATTTTCCTCCAAAAAAAAAAAAAGAGAAAAAGTTACCCTACCAATCTTTTGAGAAATCTACTGTTGCATATCTTTTTTTGTGCCATGCCTCAACCTATGGGTGGATTGTAAAGCATGATAATTTGTCGCACACATACTGAATTAAATTTTAAGACATGCAAAATGCCATATCCAAAAATAAATTTAATTAATAAATAAATGTAACTAATAATAATAATAATTCATTTCTCATCTATTCAAAAATTCAGTTACAATATCTCAAGTTTGGAGTTATAGAATAATCCTTATAAGAATCTAATAATATAATTAAATAGTTTGTAAAATATAATTAGATCAATTTTTTATTGACCATATTTTTGTCTATCTGAATTTCCTCAAAAACTTGGCCTTGAAGTAGAAAAATTCTTCATTTGCATTGTTGTTCGTGGGCTCTAAATACAAATTCATTATAATTTATCTAGACAAGTATAAAATTCATTCTAGTTAATGAATATTTTAGCAAACAATACTTCTGAAAAAATGTCGAATGTGCATATAATCTTAATCCATTTCCTTCCTCAATGCTAATTTTATCACATTATCTGTGTTTTTTCTCACAAGGAATGAGGTGACCTAAAGTATGTATCCATACAATGTAATGAGATATTTAGTAAAATAATTATTATTCATATGACATTTCATTTTTCAAGAGGACAATCTTATAATTAAATGCTTAAATACTCATGGTGCATGAATTGTTAGATGTTAGAGGTGTTGGGGTTTAGTCCTCGATGAACAACAATAGGATTCCTTTTTGGATAAATTTTCTAGGCTTCTACTAATGATCAAACTGTATCTCTCATTTATTCAAGGATTTATTTTAATAAATCCTTCTTTGCTAGCTGGAGTTAATTTCTCCTTCACCGCTTTCTTTTCCCAAAAGAAGACGTCTGCTTCTGCTTCCAAAATTTCAAGACGCTTATGCTTCCAAAATTAATTCCCAAAGAAGATGGCTGGAATTAATTCCCCCAAGCCAACGTTGACTTTCTTCTTGGACCTCCCCCCACTGTGTTCGACGTCCTTCTCTTTTCGTGAGTGTGAGAAATCTCACGATGGATTCACAGAAGCCTTCCTGTTTCACGTTCTCTCTTGTGAAACAAACTTGGGAAGATGTGGAGCTCCAACAGCCAATGGATCCCTTCCGTGGAAATCTCTTACGGAAACGAAGCTTGGCTGGATCTTCACGCGAGGCCTTTCCGTTGGATCGGCTTCTTTCCTCGCGTTCCAGCAACCTTTCGTGCTTTCGTGAACACCTCGGTGGGAGGGAAGAAGATGAAGGAAAGGTGATGGAGATAGGGAGGAGAAGATAGGGCTGCCGCCTTGCGATGAGAGAGAGGATTGGGAGAAAAAATCTTTTCTCTATTCCATCCAAACCCTAGAGACTAGAGTTTAAATACATCCACGAAGTGGGCCAGGCCCAGACTCAACAAAAACTCCCATGGACTAACCCAATGAGATTAAACTAATCCCCAGGCCCGTGTACACCCGTGACTTGATTTAATCTCAACTCTTGGATTCACACCCAGCCCAATACAAGTTAGCCCTCCTGGGTCTTGATAGCACTACACCAGGCTTAACAATCTCCACCTTGGTGCTTTCAAGGCCTCAGCACGTTCGCCGTGTCCATCAGCTGCAATCCCTACGAAAGCTGTCCTGTGAAAGAACCTTGGTCAGTGCATTACTGGATTCTTCTTGGTATGTACCTTCATCAGCTCCACTCCACCTTCTTTCACCAGCTCTCTATAGTTGAAGCCTTCCTTCTGAAAGTATCCTCTGGCCACTAGTCCTGCCTTGTACCTAATACCTCCTTGTTCTGAAAGCTCTTTCTTACGCTGATAAACCCATTTGCAACCAATGGGTTTCTTCCTTTGTAGCAACTGGACCACCTGCCACATGCCAGTCCTGTAGAGAAACTACATCTCCTCTGCCATAGTCTGCATCTTCTGCCATAGCCTGGACCTACCTATCTCTGTCCTGGCTCTCTATAGTCTCCTGATAGGTGTAAGGATCTCCATTCGCTATCACCAGGGCATATGACATCGAATCCTCGAAGCCGTATCGAACTGGTGGTCGCACATTTCTCCTGGGCCTATGCAGTGCGATCCCAGTATCAGTCCCCTGCCTAGCTGAATCCTCCTGAGTCCTCTGCTCAGCTGCATCCTGCTGAACTTTTTGGCTTTTGACCCTTCTATCAGTCCTCTCCACCTAAATTTCAAATCCTCATGGTTCACTAGCAAATGACACGACTGTGTAGGAGGTCATCTGACTAGTGTTACCGTGTTCCACCTCCTGTAGTCTCTGCAGTGCATCTGTATCATCTCTGCTCCGAAGGATCGAGTTTTCATTGAAGGTCACATCTCTGCTGATGAAACCTTCTTCTCCAAAGGGTCCCACAGCCGATACCCCTTGATTCCATGCGGGTAGCCTATGAACACCAATTCTTAGACTTGGCGTCCAACTTACTCCGCTCCCCGGCACCAACATGCACATCTACCGTGCATCCAAACACCCTCAGATGGTTTAGGTTTATCTTCTCTCCAGACCATATCTCCTCTAGAATGCCTCCATCCAACCTGGTGTGCGGTGACCGATTGACCAAGTAGCTGGCTACATCTACTGCATCAACCCAGACCATATCTCCTCTGGAAGCCCTGCTTGTAGCCTCAAGCACCTTACTTTTTTTAACAGTGTTCTATTCATTCTCTCAGCTACCCCTTCCTGCTGAGAAGTTCCCATTACCGAGAAGTGCCTTTTGATGCCCCACTCCTCACAAAATCTCTGGAACTCCCTGCTAGTATATTCTCTGCCATTGTTTGACCTCAGACACTTCACACTCCTACCCTGCTCCCTCTTCACCTTAGCCTTTCAGATTCTGAACTTGGTGAAGACCTCTGATTTCTCCTTCATGAAGTAGATTTACTGCTTTCCTGAAAAATCATATATCAAGGTAAAGAAGTATTTTGCCCCATTCCTTATAGAAACCGGGGCTGGTCCCCAAACATCTATGTGTATTAATTCTAGGGGTTCTACACTCCTAACTGTGCTGACCAAGAACTGCACACTCCTCTGTTTCCCTATCTGACATGACTCACAGATTTCCATGACTTCGCCACTCAGGTCCGGAAGTAGTCCTCTCTTGCTCAGTTCTTTCATCCCCCTGTCTCCCATATGGTCTAGGCGGTAATGCCATATCCTGTGCACATCCCGAATATCCTATTCCACAACTGCTGCCTCAGATTTCCCTTTCACCACAGAGCCCTTCAACATGTATAGGTTGTTCTCCAGCCTTCCTCCTCTCATCACCACCATAGCTCCATTGGAGATGTTCAGAACTCCACTCCTGGCATGACTGCTGAAGCTGTATCCAATCTGCTCCAGGTACCCCAGTGACACTAGATTCTTCTTGAGTTCTGGGATATGCTTCACACTGGTAAGAGTGCGCACCATGCAATCAAGCATCCTCACCTGAAGGGAGAAACAATCTCCGAGGCATGCATGTTTTAAATTATTGATAACAATTATCAATACGGAAATTTAAAGATTACATACTAATCTATCTAACATGCATCAAGATCATATCTTTGCCTTGTATATAGGATCGATTGATCCAAAATATGCATATAAATAAAACTATCAAGATCATGTCTTGATCTTCAAGGCAAGAAGTCATACTTCTTATCTTGAAGCATGCCTTAAGATCTAGGGATCATATCACTTACCTTGAAGGCAATAGGTAAATCCTTTTATGCTCTGCAGCCGTTCAATCGTCCGGCCTCTAGTATCATCCACGCGAAGCCCCGAATGATCGGATTCCTAGGAGTGCTAGCTCACGGAAAATGACTTTGCTGATCTTGAATCCTCCCACTTGAATTCTTCTTCTAGGATCCTCCATACTTCCATTAGCACCAGAATCACCAGGATTTTTATTCTAATTCTTTAGAAAATCAATTCACGACATATCATGTGTTATTTTTCTCTTCTGTGTAATCTAGTGAGGGATGTCCTCTATTTATAGTCTCTTTTTAGCTAGCCCATTAAATTCTAACATTTAGAATTCCACCGCTTGGCGAAAACCAAAGAGTCGCCGAACCGTAGCGCTTGGTTAATTTCGACGTTCGGTAAAGAACCAAAGAGTCGTCGAACCGTAGCGCTTGGTTAATTCCGACGTTCGGTAAAAACTAAAGAGTCGTCGAACCGTACCGCTTGGTTAATACAAAGAGGTGCATTTATTCTAACACTTTAGAATTCTGACGGAATTGTTTGGAGAATATTAATGCAAGACATTAAATTCTATATGTGAATTTAATCTCTCATACTTATGCGAGAGGTTTGGGTTTAGTTTTTGGTTTAAGCTAATCTGAATTTATTGGACTGAACCCACATAGATCATGGTCCTAGCCCAAATCAAATTTGGCTAGTCCTTCTAATAGACTTAAACCAAATTGAATCTTATTCAATTGTACTTAACCCAATTGAGATAATTCAATCAATCAAATTGATTAATTAAATCATATATGATTCTCAATCGTTGATCAGCAAACAGATCATCCTAGGAAACTTCTATGCGTGTGACTCTCTAGGTTCGAACCTAAGCCAGCATAGAAACAACTTTCTATACTAATCGATGTGCCCATCTAGTAATGGAACCCGACGTCCGGATAGGTCGAAGAGTTGCCGAGCAAACTCCAAGAACCCTAAAAAACAGTTACCGTATAATTCATCCTCTTGACCACAAATGCTAAGGATGGCTTAAGAGCCTATCAACTCTAAATGGCAAATCCATAAAGTGATTTCAATTTTAGTGATCATGTGACTTTCACATGAAGTGCCTTGGCCAAGGTCTTGCTAAATTGAAACACAAGCATTTCTCCTTTTAACGGGATAAGTCAAATTCCTTCTTGATCCACAACTAACTACCACAAGTACTTGACTGCATCCAGTAACCTTTCGTAGCTGGATTAGAAATCCAGGTGGTCTGACACCTAAGTACAATGAGTTGCTTATAAGCCACTGATTGTGATCTTCAGGTCTGAAGGATACTTATATCTATATCTTCTCGAATTAACTCTTGACAATAGAGTATCCAAAAATGAGTCACGTTCGGTGAAATGTACTCCTATACTTTCACCTGTATGTCATACCAATGTCTCTACACTCCTTGGTTAAGAGGACAACCAACAAATATGATATACAATATCCTATAATTGATAGTACTATGGCCCTGTCATAGTATATCATATGGTCGCGAACCTTTTTGAGGACCTTCAAAGATAAATCCTCCTTTATCGTGAAGGAAGATCCTAAGGGCTTCATTACAATCATGAGTATTAAGAAGATGTTCTTGTAATGAATAAACTGCAAAATAACTTTTATTAATATATCAATTTATATATAATTTACATTAGCACAATCATCAAATGATTGGCTTTAGGATACAATTCTCAACAAACTCCCACTTAGCCTAAAGCCACTCATTACAGTATCTAATACCCATCTTCAACTTATAGTTGTCAAACTCCTTGATGCTGAGTGCTTTAGTAAATGGGTCACCTAGGTTTTCCTTTCCATAAATCTTCTGAAGATTTATGTTACCTCGGTCTACAATCTCCCGAATAAGATGAAACCGGCGCAGTATGTGCTTGGTGCGCTGATGTGCTCGTGGTTCCTTTGCTTGAGCTATGGCACCAGTACTGTCACTGTACAATAGGACTGGTCCATCTATGGAAGGTGTCACTCCAAGCTCGGAGATGAACTTTCGTAGCCACACAACTTCTTTCGCAGCATCTGATGCAGCGATATACTCTGCCTCGCACACCGAATATGCCACTGTATATTGCTTGGAACTTTTCCAGCAAACAGCTCCACCATTCAGGATAAACACAAAACCCGATACACTTTTGCTATCATCATGATCTGATTGGAAACTAGAATCAGTATATCCAACAAGTTTCAAATCAGACTCTCCATAGACTAACCACTGGTCCTTAGTATTTCTCAAATACTTAAGAATTATCTTAATAACTTGCCAGTATTTTTCTTCTGGATCAGATTGGTATCTACTCACTACTCCTAGTGAGTATGCCACATCTGGTCTTGTACATGTCATGGTGTACATAATCGATCCCACTGTCGAAGCATATGGAATTCGACTCATACATTCTCTTTCATTAGGAGTTGTCGGACAATCCTTCTTAGAAAGATGAATTCCATGGCCTATCGGAAGATAACCTTTCTTGGAATTCTCCATGCTAAACCTCTTTAGCACTGTGTTAATGTACGTAGATTGGGATAAACCAAGCATCCTCTTAGATCTATCTCTATAGATCTTCATCCCTAGGATGTATGATGCTTCTCCCAGATCTTTCATGGAGAATTGTGATGATAACCATGTCTTTATTCCTTGTAATGCAGGGATATCATTTCCGATTAAAAGAATATCATCCACATAATACAAGAAATACAATAACGGAATCGTTAGCCCATTTATAAATGCAAGGTTCTTCTTTATTTTTAATAAAGCCATAAGATTTGATCACTTTATCAAATCGTATGTTCCAACTCCTAGATGCTTGCTTAAGTCCATAAATGGACTTCTGTAGCCTGCACACTTTAGACTCATCTTCAGATATAAAACCTTTAGGCTATATCATATACACCTGTTCTTCTAAATCACCATTTAGAAAAGCAGTTTTAACATCCATCTGCCAAATCTCATAATCGAAGTGTGCTGCTATAGCTAGCATAATCCGAATGGATTTCAGCATTGCCACAGGAGAAAACATTTCATCATAGTCAATACCATAACGTTGACGATACCCCTTAGCAACCAGACGTGCTTTATAGGTCTCAACCTTTCCGTTTGCGTCTCTTTTCCTCTTGAAAACCCACTTACACCCTATGGGTTTTATCCCTTCGGATGGATCAACTAATGTCCATACATTATTGTCCTTCATGGAGTCAAGTTCAGATTTCATGGCCTCAAGCCATTTATTAGAGTCAGTCCTTTGCATAGCATCCATATAGGTGATCGGATCCTCGTTGTTCTCATTGAGTTCAACAGGATCATCATTCTGGACCAAGAAAACTAAGTATCTGTCCGGTTGATGTGGTACTCTACCAGATCGCCTTAATGGTGCATCTAAAATGGGTTTTGAGTTTGATCTAATCAACTCAGATTCTAAGGGTTCACTGGTTTGTGTTGTTCCTTCTACTTGATGAACTTCCTCAAGTTCAACATTAGAGCTATTTGTTCCTTCACTAAGGAACTCCTTTTCAAGAAAAACTGCTCTATTACTAATGAACAACTTTTGTTCTTCAGTATTGTAGAAGTAATATCCTTTGGTCTCTTTCGGATAGCCGATAAAAAAATATTTATCAGATTTGAGTTCAAGTTTGTCTGATTTTGCATGTTTTACATAAGCTGGACACCCCCAGACTCTTAGATAGGTAATAACCGATTTATGTCCATACCACATCTCATGTGGAATTTTAGAAATAGACTTACTTGGAACCTTATTAAGAATATGACAAGCTGATTCTAATGTGTATCCCCAAAATAATATTGGCAAGCCCGCAAAACCCATCATGGACCGAACCATGTCTAACAGAGTTCGATTCCTTCTTTCCGACACACCGTTATGCTGCGGTGTTCCAGGAGGAGTCCATTGGGAGAGAATCTCATTCTCTCTTAAATATGTCACAAATTCATTGGAAAGGTATTCGCCTCCTCGATCTGATCGAAGGGTCTTAATACATTTTTCTGTTTATTTTTCTACTTCTTTATGATATAGTTTGAACATTTCAAATGACTCAGATTTATGTCTCATAAGATAGACATAACCAAACCTAGAAAGGTCGTCTGTAAAAGTAATGAAGTAGTAATATCCACCTTTGGCACAAGTGCTCATTGGTCCACATACATCAGTATGTACTAGACTCAATAGCTCTTTGGCTCTTTCACCTTTTCCAGTGAAAGATGACTTAGTCATTTTACCAAAAGACAAGATTCATAAGTAGTTAATGATTCACAATCATCAACTCGAAGGATTCCCACCTGAGTTAACCTGTTTAATCTGTTCTTATTGATATGATCCAGCTGATGGTGCCAAAGATAAATATCTATGACATCAGTTGTTCTAGGGCGTTTACTTGAATTATACACTACATTCACAGGCTGTGATAATATATAAATACCATTAGATAAATGCCCAGTCATTACAGTGACTTCATTCATAATGATATTCAAAGTAACATCCTTTATTGAAATTTCATAATGACTTTTGGCCAGAAGGCCTACAGAAATTACGTTCAACAAGAACGTTGGGAAAAAATGACAATCATTTAGTATAATGACATTTCTATTGAAAACTATTTCAAGAACTCCTAATGCCAGAACTGGAACTAATCTTCCATCGCCGACATTAAGGAATATTTTATTATTCTCAAATCTTCTGGTGACCTGTAGTCCATGCAATGAATTGTAAATGTTAAAAGGACTTCCGGTATCCAATACCCAGGTCTGATTATCATATACAGAAAAATTACAAGGTTATCATATAAATACCTTATTGAGCAACATCTTGCTCCTTTTTCTTCTTTGTCCTATTTTGATCAAGTGTGGCAATGTAAAGAGGACAGTTCCTCTTCTAGTGCCCTTGCATCTTGCAGTGAAAGCATTCAACTTGACTTTTATCAACTTTCTTCTTCTGCATCTAACCCCTTATAGATGTCCTAGCATGTTGTACCTTTTTATTATTCTTTTTCTTCTTCCCTTTCCCAAAGGGTTTATGCCCTACCTTAGATCCTTCAACCACATTAACCAAACCCTTAGAGAGCTGGTTATCCTTTTCAAAGTTTTGTAACAACCCCAACAAACAGTGGTAGTTGATTGCAGGCTTTATCATCCGAAAATGAGTAAGGAAAGGTCGGAAGGATGGAGGCAAAGAATTCAGGATCGCATCTTTTCCCAACTGCTCATGTAAGGGAAAGCCGAGCTTGCTTAGGAGTTCTATCTTCTCGATCATGTACAATACATGATCAGTGACAGGAGATCCATCCCTCATTCAAGTATTGAAAATAGCACAACTAGTCTTGTGCCTTTCAACATCATCGGGTGTGCCGAAAGATTCATTCAACGCTTGAATAATTTCTTCTGGCTGAGCATTCTCGAACTGGCGACCGAATTCATCGTTCATTGCTGCAAGCATGATACAACACACGCTAGTTCTACCATTGAGCCACTTCTGATAAGTGTCTCTCTCAGAACTTTGGGTGTTTGCATCAGGTATCTTTGGTGCAGGATTATTCAGAATATATAGAATCCTTTCATGCTCAAGGACGATCTTAAGTTTTCTGAACCAGCTATTGAAATTGGAACCATTCAACTTGTCACTATCCAATAGGGACCTTAATGATAAATTAGTGGCCATGTTCTGCATAAGGAAAAACTAAAGTTTATTAGAATATAAATTGATTCAGTCTAAAGACTTAGACTTTAGTCTAAAGATTCTTCTACTATTTTATTCAAATTGGCAGCCTCTATACCCCAATTCGAAGAATTATTCTTAATTATTTAGCGGGCACTAAGATCTACATAAACTACATACAGGCCCAAGTGAAGCTTGGCTAACCCATATGCATCTAAGAGTAGGTTCAAAACCAATTGTTTCCCCAAACAATTCTTAGTGTTCACATTTGCCCCATATACCTCTTCAGCAGGCATGAAGTGCCTCCACTGAAAGTTCTGGTTAGGTCCAACCATTAAATGATATAATCAGTGTAACATATCAATAGACAACCAAGCCCGAGTGAAGCTCGACTCACCTGACTGTCTATGTAATAGTTACGCTGACTTATCATATAATGAATGATAATTCCGATGGTTGACAAGCATCAGGCATGGAGTGCCTCCAATGATTATCAAGACATCAGACTCATTATCACCCACCTTAATGGGAGGCTATGATTTAGTTATCATATAACTATTTCATTTTAAGGACCTAATAATTTTAGAGGATTTAATAATCTATAGATAAATTGACTAATCAAGTTCTCCCACTGAATCTATGAAATCGATAGAATGAAACAAGATTAAGTCAGGTTAAGTGGCACCTAAATCAGTCAGACTGATTTCCTTACAGGCATGGATCAACCCGAATCAGGTAAATGATCTGAATCATAAATGGTTCACCACATTGACCAGGTGAGTGAGATCGATGGGGGGGGGGGGATATGCCATTAACTCGTTAAAGATGCATCAATACGAGTAGCTCCCAATTAAAAACCATTCGATCGTTGATCCTAGAGCAACTTGCCAACTCACATTGACATCATATGGTTAACCAATTCTGATTTGACCATCTAAGAGATTCATGCTCAACCATGGAGCCTAATCTACTTCCATTTGGTTTAATCAAAGAGAAGGACATGATCAACTACAACTATTGTTTGATTTAGAGCATTCTTAACCTAATCTAATTAGATTTGATCAAATACTCTTATAGTCCAGTTGATTTAAACCTTAGGGTCTAACCCTTTATGGACCCGATTTAGCTAACCCAAAGGATTAAATATATTTCATGTTTACATGTCATATATTTCAATCAAGCATCACATGTATTATGTTACTACTCATAATTCCTATATTTAGATCATATCTAAAGATATTATGAATTAACATTTGACATTCAAATTAGACTCTTATAAATATTTGTATGTTTCATAACATAGACATCATGCCATCATATATCATATCTATGTTTTATACTAAACGCATGCAAATATCATGTTTTATACAACATCAATATGTATCAAATATAAAACATATTTAGAGAGTGTGTGTAATCAGTGTTTTGAAGCCAAAGATCAATTTAAATTATCACGACAATATATCACATAATACCTAGTTGAATGAGTAATTTGGATTTTCAATCCATCTGTGACCGAATAGACATGTGATTTGTTTTAGCCTTGATTACACAATTAATAGGAGCATTAATTTACATGTAATAAATTAGATCAATACGAAACTAATACCATTTGAAAGGAGAAATAATTTACGAGGCATGCATGTTTTAAATTATTGATAACAATTATCAATGCAGAAATTTAAAGATTACATACTAATCTATCTAACATGCATCAAGATCATATCTTTGCCTTGTATATAGGATCGATTGATCCAAAATATGCATATAAATAAAACTATCAAGATCATGTCTTGATCTTCAAGGCAAGAAGTCATACTTCTTTATCTTGAAGCACGCCTTAAGATCTAGGGATCATATCACTTACCTTGAAGGCAATTGGTAAATCCTTTTATGCTCTGCAGCCGTAAAATCGTTCGGCCTCTAGTACGTCCATGCGAAGCCCCGAATGATCGGATTCCCAGGAGTGCTAGCTCGCGGAAAATGACTTTGCTGATCTTGAATCCTCCCACTTGAATTCTTCTTCTAGGATCCTCCACACTTCCGTTAGCACCAGAATCACAAGGATTTTTATTCTAATTCTTTAGAAAATCAATTCACGACATATCATGTGTTGTTTTTCTCTTCTGTGTAATCTGGTAAGGGATGTCCTCTATTTATAGTCTCTTTTTAGCCAGCCCATTAAATTCTAACATTTAGAATTCCGCCGCTTGGAGAAAACCAAAGAGACACCAAACCGTAGCGCTTGGTTAATTCCGACATTCGGTAAAGAACCAAAGAGTCATCAACCGTAGCGCTTGGTTAATTCCGACGTTCGGTAAAAACCAAAGAGTTGTCGAACCGTAACGCTTGGTTAATACAAAGAGGCGCATTTATTCTAACACTTTAGAATTCTGACGGAATTGTTTGGAGAATATTAATGCAAGACATTAAATTCTATATGTGAATTTAATCTCTCAGACTTATGCAAGAGGTTTGGGTTTAGTTTTTGGTTTAAGCTAATATGAATTTATTGGACTGAACCCACATAGATCATGGTCCTAGCCCAAATCAAATTTGGCTAGTCCTTCTAATAGACTTAAACCAAATTGAATCTTATTCAATTGTACTTAACCCAATTGAGATAATTCAATCAATCAAATTGATTAATTAAATCATATACGATTCTCATTGATCAGCAAATAGATCATCCTAGGAAACTTCTATGCGTGTGACTCTCTAGGTTCGAACCTAAGCCGGTAGCATAGAAACAACTTTCTATACTAATCGATGTGCCCATTTAGCAATGGAACCCGACGTCCGGATAGGTCGAAGAGTTGCCGAACAAACTCCAAGAACCCTAAGAAACAGTTACCGTATAATTCATCCTCTTGACCACAAATGCTAAGGATGGCTTAAGAGCCTGTCAACTCTAAATGGCAAATCCATAAAGTGATTTCAATTTTAGTGATCATGTGACTTTCACATGAAGTGCCTTGGCCAAGGTCTTGCTAAATTGAAACACAAGCATTTTTCCTTTTAACGGGATAGGTCAAATTCCATCTTGATCCACAACTGACTACCATAAGTACTTGACTGCACCTAGTAACCTTTCGTAGATGAATTAAAAATCCAGGTGGTCCGGCACCTAAGTACAATGAGTTGCTTGTAAGCCATTGATTGTGATCTTCAGGTCTGAAGGATACTTATACCTATATCTTCTCGGATTAACTCTTGACAGTAGAGTATTCGGAAATGAGTCACGTTCGGTGAAATGTACTCCTACACTTTCACCTGTATGTCATACCAGTGTCTCTACACTCCTTGGTTAAGAGGACAACCAACAAATATGATATACAACGTCCTATAATTGATAGTACTATGGCCCTGTCATAATATATCATATGGTCGCGAACCTTTTTGAGGACCTTCAAAGATAAATCCTCTTTTATCGTGAAGGAAGATCCTAAGGGCTTCATTATAATCAGGAGTATTAAAAGACGTTCTTGTAATGAATAAACTGCCAAATAACTTTTATTAATATATCAATTTATATATAATTTACATTAGCACAATCATCAAATGATTGGCTTTAGGATACAATTCCCAACATCACCCTCACTATGCCAATCCCTGCCACCTTGCAAGGGTGATCAACTCCAAGAGTCACACATCCCTCATCAACCTATGTGTAAGTATCGAACCACGATCGGTTGGGAGTGTAATGATGAGAACAGGCTGAATCCAAAGTCCACATCTCTGTATTGTGACTGTGACCATCTGATACCACCAAGAGATAATCCTCCACCTCTTGGCCTGCAATTGTACTCACAGATTCAGATCCTTCCTTTTCTCCCTTTTTCATCTTAGGACAGTCCCTTTTAAAATGTCCTACCTCACCACACTTGTAGCACTTAGCCTTCCTGGACTGTAACCATCTCCTAGGCCTGCTCCCGTCCTTGCCTCTACCTGACCTTTCCCCAACTGATAGACCCTCCTGGAGAATAGCTTCCTTGGTCATCCTCTCACTCTGCTCATTCGTTCGAAGTACCGAGACAATATCTTTATAGAATAATGTATCCTTCCCGTAGAGTAGCATCATGACCAATGAGTCATATGATGTGGGCAGCGAACACAATAGCAAAAGTGCCTTATCTTCCACCTCCATTTTTACCCCGACATTCAGCAATTCATTGCTCACCTGGTCGAACACCTGGATGTGGCCCAGCACATCTCCACCTTCTGACATTCGAAGGCTGCAGAGGCGTTTCTTCAACATCAACTTGTTGCACATATTCTTCCCCATATAAAGGGCTTGCAACTTCAACCAGTGTTTCTTCGGGGTCTTCTCCTTCAGCACTGAATAAAGGACTGAATCCGCCAGACATCCCCTGATCATTGAACATGCCTTCTTTTCTAACGACATCTACTGCTTATCTGTCTTCCCATCTGGCCTTTCCTCCAAAGCTAGATTTAAACCTTGCTTCACAAGAAAATTCTCTACCCAGACTTTCCACATGGAGAAACTTTCCTTCCCATCAAACTTTTAAAAATCTATTTTTATGCTACTACCCATGGCGAGATTTCAATCAAAATAAAAATAGCACAAAAATAAATTTTAAAAAATTAAGAAGTACCTTGATGGACCTTGTTGAAATTGTTTCAATCCTTTGAAGATCTCCAAATTCAGTCCTTTAAGATCTCCAAACAACTTTTTCTTGTTTCTGAACCGGGCTCTGATACCAATTGTTGGGGTTTAGTCCTCGATGAACAGCAATAGGATTCCCTTTTGGAGAAATTTTCTAGGCTTCTACCAACGATCAAACTACATCCCTCTTTTATTCAAGAATTTATTTTGATAAATCCTTCTTTGGTGGTTGGAGTTAATTTCTCCTTCACCGCTTTCTTTTCCCAAAAGAAGACGTCCGCTTTTGCTTTCAAAATTTCAAGACGCTTCCGCTTCCTAAATTAATTCCCAAAGAAGATGGCTGGAATTAATTTCCCAAGCCAGCGTTGACTTTCTTCTTGGACCTCCCCCCACTGTGTTCCACGTCCTTCTCTTTCCGTGAGTGTGAGAAATCTCACGATAGATTCACAGAAGCCTTCCTGTGTCACGTTCTCTCTTGTGAAACAAACTTGGGAAGACATGGAGCTCCAACAGCCGATGGATCCCTTATGTGGAAATCTCTTACGTAAACGAAGCTTGGCTGGATCTTCACGCAAGGCCTTTCCGTTTCGGCTTCTTCCCTCACATTCGAGCAACCTTCTGTGCTTCCGTGAACACCTCGGTGGGAGGGAAAAAGATGAAGGAAATGTGATGGAGATAGGGAGGAGAAGATAGGGCTGCCGCCCTGCGATGAGAGAGAGAATTAAAAGAAAAGAATATGTTCTCTATTACATCCAAATCATAGAGACTAGAGTTTAAATGCATCCACGAAGTGGGCCAGGCCTAGACTCAACAAAAACTCCCATGGACTAATCCGATGAGATTAAACTAATTCCCAAGCTCGTGTACATCCGTGACTTGATTTAATCGCAATCCTTGGATTCACACCCAGCCCAATATAAGTTAACCCCTTTGGGCCTTGATAGCACTACACCGGGCCCAATAAGAGATGTTTGGCCTCTTCAATAAGGGCTGGGCACAAAGTTTAGAACACACATGGCATATTTAGATTGAAGGGTGGTGGATGTGGCTAGAGGAGGCGGCAAGATTGAGTGCAAACTATTTAAAGATAATAAATTTAATGGTAGAGGTTAAAGTCTTGTATCACAACAGGTAATCAAACTTTAGTTGTGTTTAATTTAAAATAAAATAAAATCACAAAAGAATACCATAGAAAGGTTACATCTATGACTCTAGAGGAAGTAAATCCAAAGTCGCATCTTTTAAACAAAAAAAACCCTTATAAAGTAATTGATTGGTTAGCCAACTTTGATATATATAAAAAATATAGATGCATTTTTTTAATTTTAATCAATTATCTTATAACTTAAAAAATCTTTAGGAAGGATAATAATTTATATTTTATTTTTTTGAAAAAAAAAATTGTGACCTTTTTTAAGAAAAAAAGGTTTCTAAAATAAAAGAGAGAAAAAAAATCTAAAAAACTTATTACTGACGTGGAATGCCTTAATTTCACTTGTTGATAATTCGTTAGTAAATCAAAATTATATAACCTAAAAATTAAGTAAAAATTAATTGATAATAAACAAATTATTATAAACATATAATACTTTTCTTTTCTATTCAAATTTTTTAAAATATGTTTAAAATTGAATCATTGTTGCACTATGGTGAAACTTTATCATTATTCTTTGCATAATTTTTTTCTCATAATACTATTTGTAATATTTTAAGCCTATCTACGTCTCCAATCAACTTGTTAATAGATAAAAATAAAAATTAAACGGTAGCAAATGACTTAAGTTATAAGCATGCAAAACTATTTTGAGGCATGACATCTGACCTCACCATGGCTCTAAAGTCGGTGTTCACATATAAGATTTGAAAATATATAAAATTTTTCATATATAACCGTATTAATCAATGCAAAAATAAAATAATATATATTTAGATAATAAATACCGGATAGAATTGATCACCAGCTATAGCAATAACAAAAGGACTATTAGTTCGCAACCATTGTACGGTATAAATCGTGAATCATTCATAAAATTCATGAATTTTAAGTTGACTTGAATGGATCGAACGCAAAAATCACGATTAGTCCATGAATTTTTCAACAATCCGGAGAAGATTGTTCCCATCTGAACGGCTCGGATGAACTCTAGCGGACAGAACCTGCTTCCCCAGAGCATCCCAATTCCCACGAAGGGCATGACAAAAACCGACCAAAACCTAAAGAAAACCCCCCACCATTCGCCTCTCCACTTCCTCCTCTTCTCTCCACCCTAATCTCCCCGCCGGCTTGGCCCGTCTCCCTCTCTAGATCTCAAATGGCGGACGAAGTCGAAGCAGCGACTGAGAGCGTCGCCGGCCTCTCCGTGGACTCCTCCAAGGCCGAAGGCCCCAGCAAGAAGTATCTCTCCCTGCTTGCCATCTCCTTCTCTGTAGAGCCGTTCTTTCATCCATTTTGCTCTCTCACCCCCAGTTTCTATCTCTTTCTTTATCGCTTGCAGTGCTCTGAAGAAGGAGTTGAAGAAGAAGCAGAAGGAAGAGGAGAAGCGGCTCAAAGAGGAAGAGAAGAAGAAGAAGGTTCCTCCTTTTAGCTTCCGTTCACGATTGCATGCGATTGAAGCCTCAAAAGAATATTTTTTTTTTCTTGCTTTTCCTTCCTTCTCGATAGGCTGTTTTTATGTAGTTCTACCAATTTGTTTCCTTATATTCACTGATCGCAGTTGTTTCTTGCTGTTCTTTAGGCTGCGGCTATGGCTACGGCGAATTCGCAGTCTCAAAAGCCATCTTTTGCTGACGACGAAGATATGGACCCCACGGTTTGTTTTGCTTCACTTCCTTTCTGTTTGGAAACTTTTTGTTTTCTTTTTTTTTTGTTTTGTTTTTGTGGCTGATCCAATGGGGATTGAATTGTTCTACCATTTCATTGCAGCAATACTATGAGAGTAGGCTGAAGATCCTTGCATCCCAAAAGGCAGGTGGAGTGAATCCATACCCTCATAAGTTTCATGTGTCCATGTCTATCGTGGAGTATGTTGAGAAGTATGGAAGGTTGAATGACGGGGAGCACCTTAAGGATGTTGAAGTCAGTTTAGCGGGTATTTGTCGTTTCACAGATTTTTTGCTGAGAAACTCGTTTGCTTTGCACACTCCATCTGTTATAATTATGAATTTTAGTGCATTGTTAATGAAAATGATTTGGCTGATGTTAGGGAGAATCATGAACAAGAGAGCTTCTTCATCAAAGCTTTACTTTTATGACTTATACGGCGGTGGTGTTAAGGTTCAAGTCATGGCTGATGCCAGGTATCAATGATGAAGATGAATTCATCTTTATTCATTCATTCATTTATTTATTATGTGCATACATCTGTATTGTGATCTTATGAACCTGAGCACTAGATGTCAAGGAGCATATTTTACGGATTTGCCCTTTTTCTAAAAAAAGGGAGAAAAAATTATGTATGCATGTGTGCAAACTTTTGATTTAGTAGATTCATGTTTTAGAAAATCTGACGGAGTTTTATATTGGCTGTTAGCTACCTAATGCAACCTTTCTTCTTTACCTGGGCTTGGGACCGGCCTTTACGGAGAAAATCGATTATGGTGGTTTGAACATATATAATGAAGACCTTTATATGCTTCAGCTTAGAAGAGTGATCTTTTAACAATCCATGGTAAGAATAGAGATAGAGATAGACTTAAACTAATATGGACATAAATAATTAAAAAAGATATAACTATTTGTAATTTGAATGTCAATTCAGTCCTGAATAGAGCAGAGTAGAGGAAGCAAATTCATGTAGCCGACCCCATGTAGTTGGGAAAAGGCTTAGATGAGTTGAGTTAAGTAGATGTGTGCAAACTTTTTACCCCAATATTGAGATTCTTTGATCAGTCATCTAGTCTTGAAGTAGTTGCAAAACATCAACCGTATGGAGTTTCCACTACTTTCTTGGATTAGTTCAACAAGGTCATATTAAGTGCTTGTATAAGGAGATTGACATGCAACATTGTACTTGCTATATTTGAACATTAGTCAAATTATTGAGGCCTTCATCATTTAGGGAGTAAAACTGTTATTGGTTCATGTTAATTGTCATGAATTTTAATGGTATAATCCACTAATGAAACTATGATTTAGACTTCATGTGCACCATGCATACACTTTTGCTTTATGACTCACTTATTTTGTTGTGAACATTCAATTGTTGGTTTTCTTGTATGTATTTAAATTATTACTTCACTATGTCTTCAGGCTATGATTTTTTATTTGATTGTGTTATGTTTCTTGAATTATAACCTAAATTGTGTATTTATATGAATTTAATTACAGCAAGTAATCATATGAAAAAAACCATTATCTGATTTTTTTTCTTTTTGTTCTACATAGGGATGTTAACTATATTGGTTTTATGTTGATTAGGGACTCAGATATGGACGAGGTTGAATTTGCTAGATACCATGCTGGTGTGAAACGAGGCGATGTCGTGGGTATCTGTGGATATCCAGGTTTGTGAGCTTGCAATTGGTATTGTCGCAGTCACATCTCCCATGCATCATTAGTATTTTAGTACACAATAACATATTGATTGAATACTTATTGGACTATTTGGCTTGATGGTGTAGTGCGTACCAATTTTTTCTTAGGACAAAGCATGCAGGAGGAGGAGGTTTACATACAGTTTAGTGAAGAGAATCCATTTTCAACTTAAAGATTTGCTTCTGATGAAATTCACAATACTATTGTAGATTTAGCATTATGGTTTTGTTCTGGGAAATGTTATACAAATATACTTGACATGCAGGACAAGAGGATATTTCTTAAAGGGTTCTACATATGAAATTTTAAATATGGGTTTAATGGTCTTATTAAGTCTATGGGTTCTTTTTTTTTCTTTGATCACATTGGTCCTAAGTTGGAGGGTTTGTTGGGGATGTGTATCTATATCAATGCAAGATGGATCTATTTGACTGTAAAATGGTCCGGTTAAAAAAAAAGAGAATTTTCTAATTTCTAGGAAATTGAGCTAGGAATAGATATGAAATGAAACAAAGCTTTGACAGTTTAGTTACAAAGCGCAGATTGTCTCTTTTTCTATTGGAATTTGTCATGATGAAATCTTTGACAATGCACAGTGGCAGCATTGGGTTGTTTGCGCTTGAAATATGTTCTTGTTTTCTGTTTGTGCTCGTGAATTTAGCACTAAAAGTTCAGAATTACCAAGTGGATTCTTAAATCTTAAATAAACATCGTTATTTATTTTGTTGTTATTAGTAATAATTATTGTTGTTGAGAAATGAGGAGATGATTGGAAAACTGTAACATATACCTATAATCAAAGGTGCAGTAGACTTCTCCCATTAATGCAGTGATGTCTAATTGCATGGTATGTTATATATCCATCTCCAATTCCCCTTGGCTGCCTTCTGGCATGATTTATGATTATTCAGTGGGATTTCTTGCAGAAAGTAAAGAAAGGGACAAAGGTATCATCTCATTATGAATCTCCAATCGGAACATACCATGCGAATTTTTGACATCTCCAGATTCTGTTTTTATTGTTGCTTGCTGCAGTCAGAAATCAATTAAATGATGAATTTCATCTTTATCTTCTTTTGATGAACACAGATACTGATAGATTGTTGACATATTGAAGTTATGAAGAAAACTAGGAATTTTAATTGTTTAAATCATTCTAATGAAATATTGACATTTTAATTAGCTGGGCTAAGTTCTGTCTGTCATTCATTTTGTCCATTGATCAGTGTTTTAGTTTATGCTTATGCATAACTGTGAACTACAATTATGCAAGAATCATGTTATGTAGAATTAGTTTAACAATTTTTACATATCTTACTTTCATGCATTGACAAATAGGAGAGAAATGCAATGTGTATAACATTTAAGTAGTTGGCAAAGCTATATTGCCCAATACTATTGACGAGTAGTTCAGTCTTGATTGACTTGTACAGTAGCTTAGTTGCTGTGCCTACAACTATTGATTATTATAAGAATAGCATAGCTATACGTCTGACGCATAATGAGGGAGAAGGATTTCAAGTTGCTAGTAAGAAATCAGGTAAAAATGTAATAACCACGGCCACCATTAGCAATGGAACAATAGACTAGGTGACTCTAGCATGAATCCAGTAAGCAATCAGTGCAAGAATCATACTCTTTGTGATTAAGGAGTTATGCTATCCTCTCCCAAAAGCAAGTTCTGTTAGCACATGATTTAGTGTCATCTTTCTTATGCCACAGGAAAGAGTAAAAGAGGAGAGCTTAGTATCTTTCCAAAGAAGTTTATTGTCCTATCCCCCTGCCTTCACATGATGCCAAGACAAAAAGGTGCCCCTGGTGCTGATAATGCTGCTGCGAAGGTGAAAAATATGTGAACATAAAATCTTCATTCTGTTGTGTTTTGTTATTTTAATCAACTTTGTCTCTTATGTGTGTTTTCCTTTCTTTTTATGCAAATGGTTTCAACTTGATATGCAGAAAAATGAAGGGAAAACAACACCAGATGCATGGGTTCCAGGAATGACAAGGAATCCTGAAATATATGTTCTGAAAGATCAGGTATTTAACTCTTCTTTCCGTCAAAGAAAAAGGTATTTTACTCTTCCAGTCTTCCATGTTTTCTCGAGAACTCTCCAAAAATTATGTACTCAAATATAACACAAATGCAATATACATTGTTTATCATGACTATCTTTGGCTTGATAATTAGGGATCATGAACTAAATGGTGTTATACCCATCCAATAATTGCACTCTTACTTCTGTCCTCTTATTTCCTTTGCTTCACTGGACTGTGAGGAACACAAAGCCTTTCACCTTCTGGAGAATTTTGTTCTTCCCCTTGCTCCTGTTTCTGCCCCTAGTTTCTTAGATTATGAACCTGATAACATAATGAACTGTAATTAAAAACTTGTGGCCAGATGACTATTTATTGTTAGAAGAGTTGTCCCTCAACCTCTTCATTGAAAGTACTTACTCTGGAAAAGTTTGGTATGAAATTTCTACATACCTTAACCATGTAATTTCCAGCTATATTCTTGCAATTTGTACCATTCAGGGGCTGTTATAGGAACTATACGTTAAGCATTCTTAAATTGGCAGGGGCTGAGGTGCATTCCATATGTTGGTTTTGTTAGCAGGATATGCAGAATATCTGGCCAGATGATCTCTGACTTACATGTTCTTAATTAATTGAGATAGAAAGTCTAATTTAATCCTGGTTTGAACTATTTTGTGTTTGTTTTGTTGCCTTGCATGCTCTTGTTTCTTTCTTTCTTTCCTTATTTTTGTTTGTCTTTGAATGAGGGGGAATTATTCCTTTTGTCTTTGGGATTTGGTTTGTTGAGGGTTTCAATTTTAGGTTTATGCCTCATTATATGTGAAGGTACTATATTGCCTTCCCCAAGAAAAAGATAATGAAATTGTTTACAACATCAGTGTTCCACAAATTCTTTTCACTGCGAATTACTGATTAGTCTGAGTTTGTTGATATTATGAATCAACATGTTACACATTAATCTTTTGCTTTATTATATTAATAATAGGCAAAGACATTCTAAAAGGTGAGGAAAAGTTGGACAAGGTGGTAACACAATTCTTGGGTGTACTGCAGACATTATTAAATTGATACTGAATAGTGTAACTTTAATAACTTGTTCTTATATAATGCAGTAAAAACTTGTATATTTTGAAATTTTTAACTGCTTGCAATCTTAAGATTGAGGTTGTAAACTCAGTCGTATGTAAATGTTATTTTGTTAACAAGTGGTTCAAACAAACATAAAGAACTGTGGTTTGTTAGCACCAGGTAATGCACTTCTTAGATGCAACGTCTATGCCACAACATGAGAATTTTACTATCTTTGATTTTAATAAATACAAAAGTAAAAGTTTGTGTCATTTTCTAACAATTTTCTATTGAGATTCCATATGTTTAGTGGATTAGGAGTCTTGGACAATGAAGATTGTTTTTACTTTCTTAGGATGGGAGAGTAAGAGAAAATGGAAGTTGTAAATTAGTTAAGCTAGAATTAAAAGAAAGATATGACGAAGGAAAAATTTTAGAGAAGTTGAAATGCATCAGAGTTGCAGCAATAGAAATATAATGAGAAGTGAACTGATGGAGGTGTGATGGAGTTCTAAAAATTCAGTAAAAATGAGATAAACTTGGTTTTGAATGAAATGTAAGAAGTGGAGGGAACATGCATGGAAGTTAAGGAGGACATCTGGCAGCCTCTGTTGACTGAGTATGTGTCCCAACAATAGGAAAATGGCAAAGATTTGCTGATTTTATCTAATTGACTCGAATCATTTTGACAAAACTTGTCAGATAGTTATGCTTACAACATGATTGTTGTGAAAACCCAGATAAACTTGCTATGCTTCGAAAACCTGATAGTGAGATAATTATTTCTCCTCCCTGTTCTGGGCTGACTCAAATATAATTGGTGAATTGGAGACTAAGCTGTATCAAATTGTCAGAAAGGCATATCATACATCAGGAACAGTCTTGTGAAGATAATTTTGTCATTAAATTCTCTGAGGAGAAGGTGGACTGTGGAAGACCAATCACATAATGAAGATTAGGCTAAGATGCTTTATTTGCTTGGAATATTCTTTTCTGTATTATTTTGAATCCAGTCATGATGTTCCAAGTTGCTGTCCAAAGAGAGCGGAGGAGGTGCAATAAGCATGGGTAGATGTGTTTTGATGATTTTATATAAAATTTTTATAAGACACTGCCTGGTGCACCTTTCTTATGATATCATGGCTAAAGCCAATCCACAGTATATTGGAGTTATTAAATTATCTGGCCAAATGAATTATGTCGATTAACCTTGTCACTTTATGATCATTTTCATATTCACTCCAAACTCTATTTCACTAGTTTCTTAGTGTCCTTTGTATTATATCTGAGAAAATGTTTGTCTAGCTAAATTTCCTAAGAGATGCTTCTTTCAATGTCCTTGCATTTTTTAATGTAAAGTTTTATATCTTTTCGGTTATATTATATGAGACTGTATGTGCCAATCAATAATTCAGTCTCATAATTTTTACAATATTTGGTTGCCATATATGTATTTTTTAAATCTTTTAAAATTCAAGGGGAATATCATTTTTAACATACAATTCAGTTGCATAATTAATCAATGTGTATTTGGTTGACTTCCATTAAAAATCCACCTCTCTTTGATGTAGGAAACACGATATCGTCAAAGATATCTAGATCTGATGTTGAATCATGAGGTTAGGCAAATATTTAAGACCCGGGCAAAGATTATTTCTTACATCCGAAGTTTCCTTGACAGTCTTGGTTTCTTGGAGGTTAGGTTCTGGTCCTATACTGTATTTTCTTGTTACCATCCAACCTTTTACTCTTTGTGTTCAACTTAAAAGCATGTCTCTGTATTGTCAGGTGGAAACACCAATGATGAACATGATTGCTGGTGGAGCAGCTGCAAGGCCCTTTGTTACTCATCACAATGAATTGAACATGAAGTTGTACATGCGTATTGCTCCTGAGCTTTACCTGAAGGAGTTAGTTGTTGGTGGGCTCGACCGTGTTTATGAAATTGGAAAACAGTTTAGGAACGAGGGGATTGATTTAACTCATAATCCTGAATTCACAACCTGTGAGTTTTATATGGCTTTTGCGGACTACAATGACTTGATGGAACTCACGGAACAAATGCTGTCTGGTTAGCACAATATTTCTTTTTTTTAAAGTTAAAAAATAGAGCCCCAGGTTGGGGGGGTAGGGGGTGTTATTAGGATGATATTACTCAGTTCCAAATAATGTGTGGATGCACCTCCCAAGACTTGAAGCTGGAAGCTCCCCCAAATGGATGGGGTTTGTAGCAACTGGGGCATTGTGCAATTCACAACAGTGCCCCTTAAAATTGTAGATGTAGTTTGCTGATAAGTTGGTTAGCTTCTGTAGCTTTATGGTTATGGTTTACTTATTCCCAAAATTCATATCAGGAATGATCAAAGAGATAACTGGCGGTTATAAAATAAAGTATCATGCAAATGGGGTGGAGAAGGATCCTATAGACATTGATTTTACTCCTCCTTTCAGGTATGCCTTAGACCAGATATATAATTATTTCTGGTTAAACTAACACTTTATGCAAGTTCAATCTGAATTTAAGCTGATTGATACCATTTTAATCAGACGAATCGACATGATTGAAGGACTGGAAGCTATGGCCAACCTCAGTATACCAAAAGATTTTTCAAGTGAAGCAGCAAACAAATATTTGTTGGATGTATGTGAAAAATTTGACGTCAAATGCCCGCCTCCACAGACTACTGCAAGGCTGTTGGACAAGGTTGATACTTCATTGTTTTCTCTTCATCTCAATCATTGTTGGCTCACCATAGCCATAGGAAATTTGAGTGGCAATGAACAGCCGTAATTGCACCAAGGTTTGCTGTTTTAGTGTTGGATTTTGTATCAATGCTGCGCTGGTATGGTGTTGGTACGTCCCATTTGTTGGTTTGTTTGGTACTGAGGCTCAATACTACATTGGTCTTGGTGCACACCTGTTCTAAGTCTTGCTTTGGCATTGGTGCCATACGGTGCACCCAATATAGGGTGGTATGCACTGGTATAGTATATCCTGATTTGCACTGTAATCATGCCACTATTTTACTTCTTATTTGCAAACCTAAGATTTTAATGCAGAATAATAGCAAGAACAGCAAGGACAGAAGATGCCTCGATGTTAACAAATATATACAAGGAATCCATGCCTGCGTGGTTCATATACTAAATTATTCTTGTTATGAATAAGTGAAATCTCCACTTCTATAATAGATTAATTTGCTCATAATCAACGAATTTTGATAAATAAATTTTTTCTCTTTGGTATTTTTTTCAGTAATTCTTTCACATGAGTAAAATTTTCTGTTCTTATTTGACTGACAGCTTGTAGGGCATTTCTTGGAGGAGACATGCGTTAATCCAACTTTCATTATCAACCATCCAGAGATAATGAGTCCATTAGCTAAGTGGCATAGGTCAAGACCCGGCCTGACTGAGCGGTTTGAGTTGTTTGTTAACAAACATGAGGTTTGTGATGTTAATCTTTATTTGTGGTTACAAACTCGTTCTTTGTTTTGTTTAATTCCTAATTCTCATTCATTATGTACCGTACAGGTATGTAATGCGTACACAGAATTGAATGATCCTGTTGTGCAGCGTGAACGATTTGCTGAACAGCTGAAGGTACTGTTCTAAGTTTAGTGATAAATTTTGGAATAAAATAATGTTTGATATCATGCCATGGTAGTTTAGTTAATTGACTTCATTCTCCAGATTCTTGCTGCCAGTTCATGGAATTGTCAATATCTGTAGTTCTGACCTGGCGGCAATTGTTGCAGGATAGACAATCAGGTGATGATGAGGCAATGGCTTTAGATGAAACATTTTGCACTGCTCTTGAGTATGGGTTGCCCCCAACTGGTGGTTGGGGGTTGGGGATAGATCGGCTCACGATGTTGTTTACAGATTCCCAAAATATAAAGGTTGGTTTTTTTCATGCTTATCATGTTAGTTTCGTTAAGTACTAAATTTTCATGCATTTTTCTAGTAGTCAAATAACATAATGAATACTGAATTATGCGAGTGCAGGAAGTTCTTCTTTTCCCTGCCATGAGGCCTCAAGATGAGCCTTCTACTCAAGGTAACCAGGCAACACTTTGATCAATTTGTAACCCTTTTCTCTTTGTGAACGTGAAAATGGAGATTACGTGCTGAATATTTAAACCTCAAGAAAGAATGTTTAAAGGAATGAAACTGATTAGCCAAACAGTTGTGCTGCATAATAGTTACTCTAGTTAGCTTTCATGCTGTAAAAGTTGTGTTCGGGATATGATGACTTTGACTGAAGGATGTGATCCTAGAGAATACAATGTGCAGAATATGATATCTACTGCTATCTTTTTAGACTAAGGCACTCTGGTTAGTGGTTATGGATTTTCTGTTGGATCAGGGATGACTGTTATTAAAAGGAAAAAATTGTAGTTCTTGTTCCACCTGTTTTTTTCCCCTTTTTTTATTAAGCTTATGGGTTTGAATAAGCATCATTCAAGAAGGTTTGGGATAGAACTTATGGAAAGGCAGGTCTTGGAGGGTGGAAAAGATCGCTTGAAACTGATTAGCTGCAGGATTCTTAGATGAAAATGTTTGGATTAGTACAGCATGAGTGAAACAAACTCTTGTCCAGGTGAACAGAATGGGAAATTGCAAAGTCTAAAATTGTTATGTTGTGCTAGAAATTACGTGATTTGTGAAGAATGTTCAAGCAACTTGATTGAAAGGAAGGGGAGACTGAAAAAAATTATCATGGTGGTTTTTCAATAGGGTAAGAATTCTTGAAGGTGGAATATTGTTTGGTGATTGTATTGTCTAGAGGTCTTTGGGGTGTGGAGGATCATATTTTGGTGTGCTATCTCTGACATTATGTGTTGAGTAAAGGTGGCACTTGTATGGATCCAGTTTTGTAACTTTCTCAAGAGTATTTCATAAAGAGTTCATCCAATAGTTGGCTGCCGTTATAGGTTGAATGTCCATTTGACAACATTTTTAACACCATCTAAGGTGGCACTGGTTTACTCTGATTGCATGTAGATGCTTTTTGTTGGGGGCATGATCTTTGTTTTCTCTCTTTTCTTTTGTGTGCATGTGGACTTGTTGGATGGCTGGTCAGGATGAAACGTTATGCAGTCAGAGAGGTTGTGTGTGGGTTTTTTTTTTTCTTTTTTCCTTTTTTTTTGTTGGGCGTGGTGTGATGTGGTTTGATGTGGTCATCAAACGATGTTATTTTCAGGATATATTGTTATACATTTGGAGAGGTCTGTTATAATAAGTATGATGATGCTTTTTCATCTTTATAGAAGGCAGACAGCAGCAAATGGGAATGATTGATTAGACCTGCAGAAGTTTGTGTGAGAGTGACGAAATGCAGAAAACACCTCGGTGGAGGAGGTACTTGTTGAGTAGGAGTGGGTTTATTTTTATGGTCCTTGCATGCAGTGGTGGATGGCTAAAGGGTTGAGGAGGAAGGAGGGGCCTTTTCACAGAAGTGGAATGACAAATCTTTCATTGGGTCAATGTTCCAAAGAGCAGGGCAGGGCATTGATTGACAATGATTGAAGTATGGCATGGAACTTCTAGATGCTCCTGTGAGAAGGATCAAACGACATAGTGTTACAATTCGAGGGCTATATGATGGTTCATTCGTGGCTAAAATTGGAGGGAACAATGACAGCCAACTGACATAGGTGGATAAGTGTCTACTTTTCTTGGCCATGGACTTAAGGATGATATTGATGGTTTTTTTTTTTTGGTAACAAAGGAGGAATCATAATTTAGGAAACGTGGTATATCGAGCATCAGCCTTAAGTAACAATATCAACTAGGCGGAAGACAATCTCTGCAAAGGTGGACCTCAGACGGTTCAGTAGCAATACCAGCAAGCCAATCCACAGCTTGGTTTCCTTCCCTTAAAAATATGGTGGAAGCCAAACCTTCCAAAACAAAGTTATTTTAATATAGGGAGATTGTTGAATTATGCAAGTAAGGGGTTAGAGCCGTATTCCCTTCCTCCTCCTGTATATTATCTGAAGCAGGCTAACCATCCTGAGCAATACCTAAATCCCTGTATCAGAAGCAGTAGATAAGTTATCATTGCTAAATGAGATCTCAATTGATCTGTCAGACATATGCACTTATGCCTCTGCCTCTCTCTCTCTCTCTTGCGCGTGCGCACACACACAAAAACAAGCACACATACACACATCTACAAAAGCTTTTCAAAGACAAGCACATTAATGATCTAATGAGATCATGCCTTTTGACCTAACTTATGTTTTCAAAATGAAATTTGGATGCAGCTTAAGCAGATCTCTTACACTCATACCTGGTGCTGAAGTTTTGCCTAAATATTTATTTGAAGAAGTATATGCCTGCTGTTGCCCTCTGCATCATGGATAGGTGATACTATAGTCTCGTCATTTTGTTCAATTTTCAGAGTATAGAAACTGTTGTGCCTACAACACATCCATTCAAATATTTATGCTGATTTTTGTTACCGTTCTGCTATTCAAATTAATGGCAAACTTCATTTACCTCTATTTAGGACATGTTTCCTTGTACAAGCATTCTATTTTAATTTTGAAATGCTGGTCTATTTAGGGTACAGGAAAATTGATGAGCTGAAGAACCTTTAAGCCAACAAAAGAATGTTATTTTATTCATTGCTTTGTAACCACACGGAAATAATGTTGGTGGTTTAACAAGGAAATGGAATATAAATAAGCAGTGCTAACTAATACCAACGCAGGCAAACCACCCTGAATTGTCGGGAGTTGGTGCCCCTAAATTCTTCTTGCAGGGACCTGCCATCCCTAAACATGGTTAACCACGCGGAAATCCTGTATATTTTGGGGTTGGCCTGCAGTTGTATTTGTTTGGAATTTTTTGTCTTATTTTATTTTACAAAAATTAAGATTTTGTTGAGCTGCTGTTATATTTTATTTCTCGGGCACTGCTATTTTTTCATTATGTTAAAATTGATCATGTTTTGCTGTGGATAAGAGTAATGCGCTGCTGGAGGGAATCAAGAATTTGACACTAACCTTCCAGCTATAAGTGATTGGAATCAGCTAATAGCCTGATGAATAATGCATAAGGTTCATATTTTCTATCTCATCTGAGATTATTTATTGCTAAATATTTATATTACCTATCCATCTGAAATTATTGGAAAACCAGTGTTTTCAAACTAATGCGTTTGGTAAAAGTCAATTCCCTAGATTTTTGCCGGTTTCTTCTGTTCTTTATTTTTTTGAAAATCCTAAGGATCTGGTACTGAAAGTAGGCTACATCTTGGAATAATTCCTACCACAATGTTGAATCTAGCGTGGCATAACTTATTTTCTATAATTTATAAGATGCACATTAATGAATATCAAGATAGAAGAGGTACCTTATCCCTCTTCTCTTCCATTTTCAAATTAGAGCTGACGTCGAACCACTAAAACCAATAGTGGTGGCTTTTAACCTATGGCATAACTATATTCTTATCCTAGTTTCAAAAATTATAACATCTTTCTAAGTTAGGGTTTGGAGTAACAAATGATTTCTTTTATTAAGTTAAAATATAAACAGAAAGATGATGTCATGTGAGGATAAGGTTGAATTAAATTCAAAATTATCTTTTACATCTATTTCTCCAGAGGTATAGCACAATTATATCTGAATCCTCTCTTAATTCTAATTTAATGAAATTAGATTAAGCATGTGTGTGTCCTTGTGTTATTCTATCGGATTTAATGTAATTTTTCAATTAAGAGGGAATGTGAATGTAATTATGCCATACCTTGGGTAAATTTTAGGTGGTTGCAAGTTCAGAGAAAGTGTATGTAATTGTTGAATCAAAAAAAAAATGTGAATCTATAATTATGCCATACCTCTATTTACTATATATGGGGCATATTAGGGTTTAAAGGCAACAACGTTTTTTCGATCTGTAATGTCAGAGGAATTCGAAAATCGTCTTTTAGATCCTCTTTTGGTAGACTTATGCAGATTCATAATTTTGATAGATATATTTTAACAAAACCCGTTTATTGGGTGACAGCTTGATCCGTTTTTGGAGATAGACTGTTAGTACTTGGTCTTTTTATGCTGTGAAGTCCGAAGGTCTTTCGGGTGGGATTGTTGCGGTCTGGCGTCACTCCACGGTATCTGTTAATGCCTTTTACCAGTGTAATCAACAGATCGCTCTTATTGTCTTGGAAGGGTCTGCTGATCCCTGGTTTCTTTCGGGGATTTATGCCAGCACTGACTTCCGGGAAAGGCGTGTTTTTTGGGTTGAGATTCTCTCCCTTCTTAATCAGGGTATTTTGTCCATTGTGGCTGGTGACTTTAATTGTATTGTTGCTGCTAATGAAAAGGTGGTAGATGGATCACTGATTCAGCGGATATCTTTGAGTTTAGATCGTTTATTTCTTCAGCTGGTCTATTGGATCTGGGGTTCTCTGGAGCCAAATTCACCTGGTGTAATAATCGCCAGGGTTCAGCTCGTGTTTGGGAAAGGTTGGATAGAGCCTTGGCTAATGCTCAGTGGACTCAAATGTTTTCCTCTGCCTCTGTCACTCATTTGTCTAGGATTGCGTTCGATCATTGTTCCATTTTGATTTCCATCGATTCTGCTCCTCATCATTGGCAACAGTTTAGATTTGAGCAATTCTGGACGTCCTACCCTTCGGCTCGTACTATTATTTCTCAGGTATGGTATTTACCTGTGAGAGGTAATGCTATTTACCGTCTATCTAGATGCTTGGAGTTGGTTAGGCGTCGACTAACTAATTGGAGCAGAATAGTGGTTGGCAATTTAATTAGGCAGATTGAGCATGTTGAAGCTGACATTTCTCTTATTCAAGAACGGGAGGACCGAGATGGCTGTCTATTTGATCTTGATTTTTCTTTTCTTCGATCTAAGTTGGCTCTTCACCACTCCCTTCTGCTGCAGCAGGAGATTTATTGGAGGTAGCGATCCAGGGTTCAATGGATACGGGAAGGAGACTGTAATACCAGGTTCTTTCATCAGGCCACTTTAAAGCGTTGGGCAGCCAATAGAATCAGGAGATTAGTTGATGAGGAGGGCAATCTCTAGGATGACCCTATCATTATCCATGATCAGTTACTTCAGTTTTTTCAGTCCAGATGGACTGAGTCATCTGGTATTGGGGCTCCTGTGTTCCGGGTTCCTCCTTCTAAGAAGGTCTCTGAGCACTAGAATGCCCTTTTGACCAGACCGATCACGGTGGAGGAGATCTGTCTGGCTCTATGGGACCTTGGGCCTACCAAGGCGCCTAGCCCTGATGGCTTTCCGTCATTATTCTTCCGTCATTATTGGGACATTGTTGGTTAGGAGGTTACTCAGGCTATTCAGAGTGCTTTTCTCTCTAAGTCTATCCCTACTGATTGGAACCACACTCTTGTCACTTTGGTGCCGAAGCGCCCTGATGCTTTTTCCCTTCATCATTTTCGGCCGATCAGCCTATGCACTACTCTTTATAAGATCTGTGCTCGCCTTCTTGTCTCTCGGCTGCGTGTGGTGATTCCTCAGCTTATCTCGGATGAAAAGGGGCTTTCATTAGAGGTCGGAGTATCTCCGAAATGTTCTCATTGCTCAGGAGTTCATGCATGATCTTCAGAGAGCCTCGATCAGTCAGTGTCTTATGTCAGTTATGCTGGATATGGAGCGCGCCTATGACAGATTGAGTTGGGGTTTCTTGCATTGAACTCTAACTGAGTTTGGTTTTCACGACCTTTTCATTGACTGGATTATGACCTGCATCCAAAAGCCATCTTTCTCTCTGAGTATTAATGGTATGCAGACTAGTTTCTTTCACTCGGCTGTGGGTTTGAGACAGGGATGCCCTTTATTCCTATTTTTGTTTGTTCTGGCTGCGGACGACCTTTCCTGTGCTTTTCATCAGGCTCAGCAGGACTGCCGCATTGCTCCATTTTTGGCTGGACCTTCAGGTCCTTCTGTCTCTCACCTTTTTGCAGACGATTGTATTCTTTTGGGCCGGGCGTCTCTTCAAAATGCTGCTAGTTATGCTTTTATTATTCAGTGCTATTGTTGTGCTTCGGGACAGAAGGTCAATCTAGAAAAGTCCTCGATTTATTTCAGCCCGAATACCTCCAGGTCTACCAGGGATGCTATTCACCAAGCTCTGGGTATCTTTACTAAGGCTGATGGATTGTCATATTTGGGAATCCCAATGTTGGGGAGGCGTCCTCGCATTAGTGATTTTGCTCTTATTGAGAGACGCATCCGGGATCTGATTGATGGTTGGCAGGTCACCAGCTTGTCCATGATGGCTAGGATCACTCTCATCCGCTCTGTCCTTACGTCCCTTTCTATGCATCTTATCTCTAATGCTGCGGTCCCCATCACTTGTTTGCGAAGTATAGAGCGCTGGTTTAGGGACTTTCTATGGGCTTCTATGCAAGATGGTCATTGCATTCATCTTCAGGCTTGGGACTTGATCTGTTTGCCGTTGCATGAAGGGGGTCTTGGAATTCAGTCCCTAATTGTGAGGTGAGATGCGCTGATGGCGAGACATGCTTCAAGGTTTCTCCTTGATCCTCATTGTTTCTAGAGTTCCTTCATGCGAGCTAGATATGGTGATTGGTCTCCAGTTATGGCTCATCTATCTTCGCGACGACATTCGTTCTTTTGGAAGGAGGTGTGTCGTCATGTTCCATCTATTCTGAAGAACATCTCGTGGATGATTGGTGATGGCTCTTCGGTTGATATTGTTCAGGATAGTTGGATCACGGATCTCCCTCTGTCCCATTAGCCGTCTTTTATCAGTATGGATGTTCCGCAGCAGATGAGGGTTAAGGACCTCATCAGTCAGGATCACTCCTCTTGGAATACCTCTTTAGTGATTAGCTTGTTTGGAGAGGAGCTTGCTCGTCGGATCCTTTCTATTCCCCTTACCTCGGGTCATACTCCTGATATGAGGTTATGGAGGAGATCTTGTCTATCCAGGGCCCCCTCTAGGGACCTTATTAAGGCTTTTAGACCCCAGCCCCAGGAATCAAGGGATGGGAACTGGATATGGAGGCTCCCTGTTCATCCTAGAGTTCAATTATTTATTTGGAAAGTCATGTGGGATTGTCTTCCTTCTTGCTCTAAGTTGTCGAGAAGGGGTATTCATATTGAGGCGACATGTCCGCTGTGTGGCAAGGAGGAGAAGACTATTGATCATGCCATTTTTAAATGTCCTATTTTAAGCATTGGATAAGAATGAGGTATGATTGCAGAGTGGATGATTCTGGTTCCTCATGCTTCCCTTTACTTGATACTCTTCGCAGGACTTCTAGACAGTGCAGTGTCCTTTGGGCTATTACTGCTTATCAGATCTGGCTGTCGCAGAACCTGTTGATTTTTTCTGAAGAGACGGTTTCCTCTAATAGAATAGAGCAGAAGGTCAGATCTATGATGGATGAAAGTGCTTCTCTTCTCAATGGTTCCGACTTTTATAACCTTGGCCACTGGGGCTCCCCTGCTGCTCTGGCAGCAAACCGTCGCACAATTTATATCTCTTGGGAGCCCCCCGCTAGGGTTTGTAAAAATCAACTTTGATGGAAGCGTTCGAGGTAGATTGGCTGGGTCTATTTTTATTATTCGGGGGACTGATGGTACCTTGCTGGCGGCGGGTGATTTTGGTTCCCTTGATTCTTCTGTACCCATGGTTGAGCTGTACGCAGCTTGGGCTGGCATCTCTTATGCTGTTAGGCAGTTTCATGCCCAATGTTTATTCATTGAGGGGGACTCTCTCACTGTTATACGGTGGCTTCGATTGTGGTTCCGTGGTCATGTCCCCCTCAACCCTATTCTCAATAATATTCAGGATGGCCTGCATGGTGTTCACAGTGTTCAGTTCCGGCATATCTACCGCGAAGCCAATTCTACGGCTGACTGGGTTGCTGCTGCGGTGGCCCAGCATGGGGGATTCTAGATTTGGAAGCAGGGTGACTTCTGTTCTACCGCTCTCACGCAGATTTTGTATTCTGATATTTTTGGGCTGACTCGCACGAGGATAGTGTGATTGCTCGCCTGTATCAAAAAAAAAAAAAACAACATTCCTCTGGTGCAAAATTGGTGGTGAAGTCAATACAACTGGGTTCTGGTCTCGTATTCTGAGACTTGAGTTCATTATCTATGGGCTTAATTTAAAGGAGGAATTTTGAAAAGAGAAAAGGTGTTCTTTTTTTTTTTTTTTTCATCTCAATAAAGAAAAGACTTTGTTACAACAAATCCTACGTGGGTTGCATCGTATCTTTTTATTGGTTCATATGCATACAACATCCATTAAAAATGTTAAAAGACAGTTTTACGATATTCTGAATGAAAAAAATTATGAAACCCCGATTTTAAAATCATGACATCATAGTTATAAAATTACGGTATCCATTCAGAAAGCCAAAAAAAAATTATGATATCCTAGTTATAAATTTACGACATCGTAGTTATAAAATTACGATATTCATTTAGAAAATGTGTTTGTACATAATTTTTTTTAAAAAAGCTGAACCGGTATTAATGCATGTTACGTTAAAGTTTAAGATGATATTTTAGTTGTAAAATTACATCGTAGTTATAAAATTAAGACACCCATTAAGAAAGCAAAAAAAAAAGTATGATATCCTAGTTGTAAATTTACGATACCGTAGTTATAAAATTATAATATCCATTCAGAAAACGTGTCTGTATATAAATTTTTTTAAAAAAGCTGAACAGGTATTAATGCATGTCACGTCAAAATTTAAGATGATGCCTCATTTGTAAACTTACGACACCATCCCAATTGTAAATTTACAATTGTAAATTTATAATACCGTAGTTATAAAATTACAACATTGATTCAAAAAATGTGCACAGCATCTTGTACACAAATTTCAAAAAAAAAAAAAATCAAATATGTACGTCATGTCAAAATTTAAGATGATATTCTTGTTTCATCATATCAAGCTATATAGGATTTATGCGGATATGTACTCCACGTAAGATATGCTGCATCAGAGGCGGTGTACAAAGACTTTTTCTCTCAATAATTGATAAGTCTTTATAGGCCAGATGAGCACGGTCCCGTGGTCTGGTTAAAACAGAAGCAAGCAGTTGAGTGATCCATGACCATAGTGAAAACAAAAGCAAGCAGTTGAGCCAATCATCCAACTGTAACCTTGTAACCTCAGCTACGTCAAAGCTTAGGAGGCTCCAACAGCCGCATCAAAAAGAACAAGATGAAGTCAAGCCGGCTTAGGATCAGATGGAGAGCCCCCTACCTATATAAATCTCAACATGGTTTCTCCCTCTATCAATCAAAAAACATCATTAATCATGTACATCAAGCCTGTGCTCCTCTCCATCTTTGCATTCGTTTTTTTGGTCTTCACATTCTGTGGTAAGTCTGATACCTTTATTATTTTTATTTTCTTTTGAGATTCCCGATCCTTTTTATTTTAGTGCAGCATTATTTAAGAGTTTTTTTTTCTAATTCATTAGCAACCTTGCTGATGGTTTTAAATATATTGAAATGTGTTCTGAGCATTTACTTAGCTCTTTGGGTCAAGAAAATTGTCTAATTGATGCGATTTGAAGGTTACTAGCTTTCTCATTTTATTGAATGAAAAACATAAGAGAGTGTTCCATTATTCTTTAGGAGAGCAAGCTAGTAGCAGAACAAAAGCTACAGCCGTATCCAACCTTTCTCTCATTTCATTGAGAATACCTTGCTTTCAGTTGAAGTACAAAATCCTCTGCTTAAAAAAAAAAATAAAAAATAAAAAAAATTACTTGATGTTTCAATCAATCGGCCCTCATAAAGGTTCAGGGCAGAGGCTCTTTTCGTTGCAAATTGACGCTAGTGCATAGACCCAACCCATGCGTTACCAATGAAGCACTATACCAATATCATGCAGAAGGGTACCATCTACACCTGGACTCTTATTCCAACTAGTTTTTTCACATAGACTTCGCACTCTTATTCTCACTAGTTTTTCACATAGACTTGGCAATTAACAATAGAAAGAGTTGGTAGGCATTTTGATGCTAAGAAAATTTCAAAATATGTTGGCTTCCCTCCTGTAATATCACAATGGCTCCAATGGATCACTTCTTCCTTATAACTCTAGTCTTTGATCTGAGCCTCTATACGTAGTATTGCTGATCTGAGCATGAACAAAGATAAATGGTTGAGATCGTTAAAACTTGATGGAACTTAAGAACTACCAACTGGGTCTTCAAGCATCTCACTTTGTTATCTTCTTCACAGATGGGAAGGTGATGATGGAATATATAGGAGCCACCGGCGTCCCAGTGAGTTTCACCGACGTCCCAATCGACAGCGGCATCGACTTCCACTTCCTTATAGGCTTTGCCATCGACGCAGACCGCTCTGGGAAGCCTCAAAATGGCGTCTTCTCCCCTTACTGGGCCTCCACCCTCACCCCGAGCGCTGTCCGAGCCGTCAAAGCTCTCCATCCCAACGTCAGGGTCCTCGCGAGCCTCGCCGGCTGGAGCCTTGGCGAGAAAGTTATCCGATGGTACAAGCCGGCCAACCCCCAGCTGTGGGTTGCCAATGCCTTCACCTCCCTCCAGTCCCTTGCCGGAAGATACCTTCTAGATGGTATCGACATCGACTACGAGAACTTTCCGAGGAACGACACCTCTTTTGCTTACTGCATTGGAGAATTGATCACCATGCTTAAGAACCGAAGCGTGATCACAGTGGCCACCATTGCACCGTACTACAAAACTGTTCCTTATTATGTGGACTTATACGAGCAATACAGTGGTGTCATAGACTACGTCAATCACCAGTTTTACACTGACCGGGTGAGGCTGCCAGAGGGATACTTGGAGGCATTCAAACTAAGGGCCTCACAGTTCAATGCAACCAAGTTGCTGCCGAGCTATGAGGTGAATGGGAGGGGCATACAAGGGGATGCCTTCTTTGAGGCCTTGCAGCTGTTGGAAAGCAATGGCTTTGAGGTTAATGGGGTGATGATCTACTCAGCTGATGCCTCCTCATCGAATGGATACTGCTATGAGAGGAAATCTCAGGCCTTCTTGCGTAATTCTACTGCCAGTGAGAATGTTGGTCTGGGCATTGTGAGGGGTAGTTAGTTGACAAGGTTGAGAGCAAGGATTCTGATGTCTAAATGTGGCTATAGCTATACTTGATGGTTAAGAGCATGAGACATGATCGAAATACTACGTTTACTGTAACTGCTAATTATGATGCAGTGTAATAAAATGGTCATTCATATTCTTTCATTTATAATGACTAAAAATGCTATTCCCTGGAATGACTAAGTTTCCAACAAGTTTCCAATGATTTTTAGCGAAGCACTGAGAAACAACTCTTGCTACCAGATAAGTGCTAAGATATATAATGTATAGATCAAAGGAGTAGATAATCACAAAATCAAATTGGCTATGTATAAAATTTTCTTTTGTCACTAATAATCTTGGCAATGTGGCACATTGAAGAGATTCTACACTATGGAAGATAAGTTTTCTATGCTTCATTGGACTGCGCACTATTGACATGCTTAAGAATTATATATTGTTTAGTTTAAATAAAATATGTCTTGCTTGGAACATAGGAACATCAGAATATACCCTTAAAATAAGTTATTTTAGTAACATTTGCTTGCAAGATTTTAAATTCTATAAGTCAAATTCTGATTTTTTTCAAGAACGGGATGCCATTCTATCTCGCTTCATCCTAATAACCATCTCAGTAGATACGCCTTTCTTTCTTTCTTTTCTTTACTTTTTTTCTTTTTATTTATTTCTTTTTTCTTTCGATCCTTTCTTTCTTTTTTATTTTCTCTCTTTCTTCTCCTTTTCTTTCCCTTTCTTTGGATTTGAGAGTCTGATCCTCATCTTGTTCTCCATGAGGACTTGAAACCTTGGTTCATGGACTTTGAACCTTTTGGGTATGCTTGGCATGCCTTGCAAGTGGCTATAAGGATAAACTTTTGATGCCAGGAATTGAGTTTAAGGCTTTTTTTTTTTTTTGCGATTTGCGTAAGGATACGCATGAGAAACCCCTCTAATCTGTTTTAGTTTTTAATTTGACAAGGTAGATGCAGTTGAAAACATCAGAAAACACTACAAAAAAATACTGAAATAGCGATGCAAATTTAGCGACGCATAATTGCATCGCTAAATTGCGACCACTTTGCGACGCCTTTGTAACAACAAAATATTGCGACGCATTAGCGACTCATTAGCGACCCAATTAACCAAAAAATCCAAAAAAAATTAAATTTTTAATATTGCGACGCAAATATTGCGTCGCAATATTTTTAAATTAATTTTTTATGAAATATAAATATCAATAAAAATATTGCGACGCAATATTTGCGTCGCAATATTTTTAACAGAATTAAATATTTTAAATAGCGACGCATTAGCGATGCAATAAAATAGATAATTAGAAAAATTATTTTTAATTTAGCGACGCACCAATTGCGTCGCAAATAATTGAAATGAAATTAAATTTTATAAAATCTAATTATCGGAAAAAATATTGCGACGCATCACAGTGCGTCGCAATGTTTTTAAAAGAATTAAATATATTAAATAGCGACGCATTAGCGACGCAATAAACTAGAAAATAAGAAAAATTATTTTTAATTTAGCGACGCAACAAATGCATCGTAAATAATTTAAATGAAATTATATTGTTTAAAGTACAAATAGTTTATAAAATATTGCGACGCATAACAGTGCGTCGCAATGTTTTGAAAAGAATTAAATATTTTAAATAGCGACGCCTTAGCGACGCAATAAAATTAGAAAATAGAAAAATTATTTTTAATTTAGCGACGTAACAATTGCATCACAAATAATTTAAATAGAATTATATTTTTACAGTATTAATATTTTAAAAAATATTGCGACACCAACCAGTGCATCGCAATATTTTGAAAAGAATTAAATATTTTAAATAGCGACGCCTTAGCGATGCAATAAACTAGAAAAATAAAAAATTTATTTTTAATTTAGGACGAAACAATTGCGTCGCAAATAATTTAAATGGAATTATATTTTTACAGTATTAATATTTTAAAAAAGATTGCGACGCCACCCAGTGCGTCGCAATATTTTGAAAAAAATTAAATATTTTAAATAGCGACGCATTAGCGACGCAATAAACCAAAAAATAAATTAAAATTATTTTTAATTTAGTGACGCAATAACTGCATCGCAATTATTTTAAATAAAATTAAATTTTATAAATTATAAATATGAGAAAAAATAATTACAACGTAACACAGTGAGTTGCAATATTTTTAAAAAATTAATTATGTTAAATAGCGACGCATTAGCGATGTAATATGCCAAAATATTAATTAGGAAAATTATGTTTTAATATAGCGACGTACTTGTTGCATCGTAATTATTAGAATTAAAGTTAATTTTTTATATATTATAATTATCATATTAAAAAAATACGATGCAACCCTTTGCGTCGTTATATATTTAAAAAAATTAATTATGTTAAATAGCGATCGGTCCAAAATCGATCGTGACCGATCAAAATAAGGGCTTGGATCGATCGCAACCCTCGGATCGTCGCCGATCGGACCGATCGCCACGTTTCGAGATCGGTCGTGGCCGATCGGGATCAGGGCTTGGATCGATCGCAACCGTTGGATCGTCGCCGATCTCGGACGGATCGCCACGGTCCGAGATCGATCGTGGCCGATCGGGATCAGGGCTTGGATCGATCGCAACCATCGGATCTTTGCCGATCGGACCGATTGCCACGTTTCGAGATCGATCATCGCCGATCGGAATCAGGGCTTGGATCGATCGCAACCGTTGGATCGTCGCCGATCTCGAATGGATCGCCACAGTCCGAGATCGGTCGTGGTCGATCGGGATCAGGACTTGGATCGTTCGCAACCATCGGATCTTTGCCGATCGGACCGATTGCCGCAGTCCGCGATCGGTCGTCGCCGATCGGGATCAGGGTTTGGATCGATCGCAACCGTTGGATCGTCGCCGATCTCGGACGGATCGCCACGGTCCGAGATCGGTCATGGCCGATCGGGATCAGGGCTTGGATCGATCGCAACCGTCGGATCGTCGCCGATCTCGGACGGATTGCAACTGTCCGAGATAGGTCGTGGCCGATCGGGATCAGGGCTTGGATCGATCGCAACCGTCGGATCTTTGCCGATCGGACCGATTGCCGCGGTCCGCGATCGGTCGTCGCCGATCGGAATCAGGGCTTGGATCGATCGCAACCCTCGGATCGTTGCCGATCGGACGGATCGCCATGGTCCGAGATCGGTCGTGGCCGATCGGGATCAGGGCTTGGATCGATCGCAATCGTTGGATCATCGCCGATCTCGGATGGATCGCCACGGTCCGAGATCGATCGTGGCCGATCGGGATCAGGCTTGGATCGATCGCAACCATTGGATCATCGCTGATCTCGGACGGATCGCCACGGTCCGAGATCGGTCGTGGCCGATCGAGATCAGGGCTTGGATCGATCGCAACCGTCGGATCTTTGCCGATCGGACCGATTGCCACGTTTCGAGATCAGTCGTTGCCAATCGGGATCAGGGCTTGGATCGATCGCAATCGTTGGATCGTCGCCGATCTCGGATGGATCGCCACGGTCCGAGATCGATCGTGGCCGATCGGGATCAGGGCTTTGATCGATCGCAACCGTCGGATCTTTGCCGATCGGACCGATTGCCGCGGTCCATGATCGGTCATCGCCGATCGGGATCAGGGTTTAGATCGATCGCAACCGTTGGATCATCGCCGATCTTGGACGGATCGCCACGGTCCGAGATCGGTCGTGGCCGATCGGGATCAGGGCTTGGATCGATCGCAACCATCGGATCGTCGCCGATCTCGGATGGATTGCAACTGTCCGAGATAGGTCGTGGCCGATCGGGATCAGGGCTTGGATCGATCGCAACCGTCGGATCTTTGCCGATCGGACCGATTGCCGCGGTCCGCGATCGGTCGTCGCCGATCGGAATCAGGGCTTGGATCGATCGCAACCCTCGGATCGTCGCCGATCGGACGGATCGCCACGGTCCGAGATCGGTCGTGGCCGATCGGGATCAGGGCTTGGATCGATCGCAACCATTGGATCATCGCCAATCTCGGACGGATCGCCACGGTCCGAGATCGATCGTGGCCGATCGGGATCAGGGCTTGGATCGATCGCAACCATCGGATCGTCGCCGATCTTGGACGGATTGCAACTGTCCGAGATCGGTCGTGGCCGATCGGGATCACAGCTTGGATCGATCGCAACCGTCGGATCTTTGCCGATCGGACCGATTGCCGCGGTCCGAGATCGGTCGTCGCCGATCGGGATCAGGGCTTGGATCGATCGCAACCGTCTGATCGTCGCCGATCTCGGATGGATTGCAACTATCCGAGATCGGTCGTGGCCGATCGGGATCACGGCTTGGATCGATCGCAACCATCGAATCTTTGCCGATCGGACCGATTGTCGCGGTCCGCGATCGGTCGTCGCCGATCGGGATCAGGGTTTGGATCGATCGCAACCGTTGGATCGTCGCCAATCTCGGACGGATCGCCACGGTCCGAGATCGGTCGTGGCCGATCGGGATCAGGGCTTGGATCGATCGCAACCGTCGGATCGTCGCCGATCTCGGACGGATTGCAACTGTCCGAGATAGGTCGTGGCCGATCGGGATCAGGGCTTGGATCGATCGCAACCGTCGGATCTTTGCCGATCGGACCGATTGCCGCGGTCCGCGATCGGTCGTCGCCGATCGGAATCAGGGCTTGGATCGATCGCAACCCTTGGATCGTCGCCGATCGGACGGATCGCCATGGTCCGAGATCGGTCGTGGCCGATCGGGATCAGGGCTTGGATCGATCGCAACCGTTGGATCGTCGCCGATCTCGGACGAATCGCCACGGTCCGAGATCGGTCGTGGCCGATCGGGATTAGGGCTTGGATCGATCGCAACCGTCGGATCGTCGCCGATCTCGAACGGATTGCAACTGTCCGAGATAGGTCGTGGCCGATCGGGATCACGGCTTGGATCGATCGCAACCGTCGGATCTTTGCCGATCGGACCGATTGCCGCGGTCCGAGATCGGTCGTGGCCGATCGGGATCAGGGCTTGGATCGATCGCAACCGTCAGATCATCGCCGATCTCAGACGGATTGCAACTGTCCGAGATAGGTCGTGGCCGATCGGGATCATGGCTTGGATCGATCGCAACCGTCGGATCTTTGCCGATCAGACCGATTGCCGCGGTCCGCGATCGGTCGTCGCCGATCGGGATCAGGGTTTGGATCGATCGCAACCGTTGGATCGTCGCCGATCTCAGACGGATCGCCATGGTCCAGATCGGTCGTGGCCGATCGGGATCAGGGCTTGGATCGATCGCAACCGTCGGATCGTCGCCGATCTCGGACGAATTGCAACTGTCCGAGATAGGTCGTGGCCGATCAGGATCAGGGCTTGGATCGATCGCAACCGTCGGATCTTTGCCGATCGGACCGAATGCCGCGGTCCGCGATCTATCGTTGCCGATCGGAATCAGGGCTTGGATCGATCGCAACCCTCGGATTGTCGCCGATCGGACGGATCGCCACGGTCCGAGATCGATCGTGGCCGATCGGGATCAGGGCTTGGATCAATCGCAACCGTCGGATCGTCACCGATCTCGAACGGATTGCAACTGTCCGAGATAGGTCGTGGCCGATCGGGATCAGGGCTTGGATCGATCGCAACCGTCGGATCTTTGCCGATCGGACCGATTGCCGCGGTCCGCGATCGGTCGTCGCCGATCGGAATCAGGGCTTGGATCGATTGCAACCCTCGGATCGTCGCCGATCGGACGGATCGCCACGGTCCGAGATCGATCGTGGCCGATCGGGATTAGGGCTTGGATCGATCGCAACCGTCGGATCGTCGCCGATCGTCGCAATTTTTTAAATAAATTTATGTAATTAAAAATTTTATAAAATAAATTGCGATGCCATTTATTGTCACAATTATTAACATTAATTATAAATATTATCATTTATAAATATTAACAAATTATTGCGACACTTTAGCGACACAGTTTAAAAAAATATAAACAAATATTGCGACAAATATATGCGTCGCAATATTATTAGAATACATATAGTTGATTAAAAAGATTAAAAAATAATTGCGACGTAATTTTTCATCACAATTATTATAATAAATTTAAATATTTCATTTAAAAATATTTAAAAAATAATTGCGACGCACTGCTTGCGTCGCAATATATGTAATAAGTTTTTATTTTAATCAATTTAAATTATTAAAAAAAATATTGCGACGCCTTAGCGACGCAATTATTAGAAAATAAAAATATTTTTCCCGCCAGATGATGGCGCCAATTTAGCGACTCGTTAGCGACGCATTTATTGGCATCGCTATGTTTTCAGAAAATTATTATAAACATGTATTAATGATGGATTAGCGACGCCCTAGTGCGTCGCTAAGACAAAAAAAAAAAAATTTGCGATGAAAATTACGACGCAATTTTGGCGTCGCTAATTACCTATATTTAAGCCGGGCCCTTTCTCCTTTCCTCCTTCCTGTCTTGACCTAGCCGCCGCCGTGATCCTCGCTCGATACTCCGGCGCATCCCCGTCCTCCGGCTACCCGGTGATCTCATCCGACTCCGACTACCCGGCGATCTCATCTCAACCAAGGTTAGCCCCAATAATCTTAAAAAAAAATTATTTTTTTTATTGATTTCCCTACGGCCACGGCCGCTGCCGTGGCCGTCTTCTCCGGCCACAGCAGGGCCGTGGCCGTCTTCTCCGGCTACGGCCGCTGCCGTGGCCGGCAGTGGCCTGGCCACGGTGGCCAGGCCACTGTAATCACAAAAAATTTTTTTTTTTTTTTTAACAGGGGGGAGGGGAGGAAACCCCCCCCCTTGTTTTTTCTTGTCCGGCCACGGTTGTGGCCGCGGCCGGACAAGGCGGCCACGGCCGCTGCCGGACAAGGCGGCCACGGCCGCTGCCGTGGCCATATTCTCCGGCCACGGCCGCTGCCGTGGCCGCAGTGGCCTGGCCACGGTGGCCAGGCCAATGTAATCACAAAAAAAAAATTTTTTTTTTTTTAACAGGGGGGAGGGGAGGAAACCCCCCCCTTGTTTTTTCTTGTCTGGCCACGGCCGTGGCCGTGGCCGGACAAGGCGGCCACGGCCGCTGCCGTGGCCGTCTTCTCCGGCCACGGCCGTGGGCGCAGTGGCCTGGCGGCCAGGTGGCCAGGCCATTGTAATCACAAAAAAAAAAAACGGTGGCCAGGCCACTGTAATCACAAAAAAAATAATATTTTTTTTTTTAACAGGGGGGAGGGGAGGAACCCCCCCCTTGTTTTTTCTTGTTCGGCCACGACCGTGGCCGCGGCCGGACAAGGCGGCCACGGCTGCTGCCGTGGCCGTCTTCTCCAGCCACGGCCACTGCTGTGGCCGCAGTGGCCTGGCCACGGTGGCCAGACCACTGTAATCACAAAAAAAATTTTTTTTTTTTTTTAACAGGGGGGAGGGGAGGAAACCCCCCCCCCCTGTTTTTTCTTGTCCGGCCACGGCCGTGGCAGCGGCCGGACAAGGCGGCCACGGCCGCTGCCGTGGCCGGCAGTGGCCTGGCCACGGTGGCCAAGCCACTGTAATCACAATTTTTTTTTTTTTTTTAACAGGGGGGAGGGGAGGAAACCCCCCTCCCCTTATTTTTTCTTGCCCGGCCACGGCCGCTGCCGTGGCCGTCTTCTCCGGCCACGGCCGCTGCCGTGGCCGGCAGTGGCCTGGCCACGGTGGCCAGGCCACTGTGACAAAAAAAAAAATTTACCTTAACTGGCGGGGAGGGGGGAAACCCCCCCGCCCCCCCCCCCCCTTTCTTTTCTTGTCCGGCCACGACCGCTACCGTGGCCGGCAGTGGCCTGGCCACGGTGGCCAGGCCACTGTGACAAAAAAAAAAATATTTTCCTTAACAGGGGGGGAGGGGGGAAACCCCCCCGCCCCCCCCCCCTCCCCCCCTTTCTTTTCTTGTGTGGCCACGGCTGCTGCCGTGGCCGGCAGTGGCCTGGCCACGGTGGCCAAGCCACTGTGACAAAAAAAAAAAATTCCTTAACAGGGGGGAGGGGGGATAGACTGTTTGTTATGTCTTGATTATTCAATAATATTTGTAATGCTAGATAGAAAGTCTTGTTGTATTATTATTTAATTTACATAATTTATGTAATAATTAATTTAAGCAGAATGTTTATGATAATAGTATTTGTGCATTTATACTCATTTACAATTGTTATGTCTTGATTTTTTATATTCTGCTGCAAACTGAATGATGCATTACAGTTTGAAATATTAAATAAAATGTTTTGTTGTAATATTATTTAATTTCCAGCAACAAATTAGTAGTTTCAATGATTTACATTTTAGTATTCGAAAACATTTGTATTTGACGTAATAATCTTAAAAAAGTTAGTGATTACATGTATAATTCACAAGAAGTTAAGAATAACAAGCATAAGTTCGATTGTCTTCGGACTTCCATAATCACAGCACTTTAACCTTTAGACCCGTTTGAGAATTTGTAAGCCTTAGTCTTGCAAATTCTCAAATTATCCTGGTGGATGATAATCAATTGAGGATGACACAAGGGCTCCTGAAACATCACTTAGAGATCCAAGTGGTGATGTCCAACAAATTACGGATGCAAATGTTCGGTTTCCTTCCGATGATAATGAAACTGATTCGCAATCTGATACGGCATCGGATGTTGAACCAACATTTCACGAAACAAATGACACCGATTAAACATAAAGGTTTTTTAAAATTTAACTTTTTTTTATAAGTGTTAAATTCTTACATAGTCAATCATTAATCGTAATTTAATTGTGTGAATCTTTAGTATTTTCAGTATGAGGGGCAGAGGTAGACCTACCAACGACAGTTTGGGTGAGCAGAGACGTAGTTTGGATCCTGCGACATCAGATCACATTAGCGTCGGAGATGGAGAGTTTGGATCTCTAGCAGAGGCGCAGCCTTCGATCTCTGCACCAGTATTACCATCCAGCCGATCGGCACAGACCTTCGAGAGTTCTTCCACCATCGGCAGCCGCACTGTACTTAGACTTGATGCTCAGGGGATGTAAGTATATACTAATTAAAATATTTTATTTATGTTTTTAAGTCATTTACTTATAAACTTGCATTTTTTTAACAGATTCATTGAGCAGCATCATGTCTCCAGCCACATCAGCGCCGTTTTTCAGCGTGCAGATCCCAGTGGCTACGATTGGCGCCACATATCGCCAGCCATGAGGGAGTTTTATTTTTCTGAGTTTCAGGTAAACTTATTAAATACAATTTATCAGTGATATATAATTCTTTAAAGTTAATAAATTCAGAAACTAACTATTTATTTTAATGCAAAAAAGTTTACGTGGGATCCTACCATCCATGATGCCATTAGGGCAGCATGGGAGGCTCTGACGCGATGCCGATACTCCGACATGCTTCATCGTTGGAGGTCATCGGGTCAGCGTCCTGCGCACGTGCCAGAGGGTATTTGGCACGAGTGGCAGCAGGCCTGGGAGTCCGATGGCTAGCGCAGGAGGTCCGCATCAGCCAGCACGAACCGCCGATCTGAGAAGGGCGGTCCTGGCACGGGTCTCTCCCATCATACTTCGGGCTCCATTTCGATTCAGGAGCACAGACGGCGTATGGTAGAAAACATAAATATTTTAATTACTATTTTAGTTATTTACAAATATTTGTATTAATATCATTTTTTTATTATTATAGACTAAGCAGGAGGGCGGAGATCCTGGTGAGTTTTGTCTATTCAGGGCGATACACACCAGGAGGGATGGCTCCTGGGTTGACACGCGATCACGGGAGGTTACGGTAAGAAATTAGATTTATGTAGTATCTGTTTAATTTCTAAAATTTTATTTCGAGAAATTTATTAACTCATTTATTGTTGATTTCATAATTTCAAGACACGAGTCGAGGAGCTTCGCTCCCAGGCATCGCAGGTCGACTCTACTGATGGGGAGACGCCCGTCGAACTCTCAGCAGAGGAGAGTCGACGTGTGTTTTTGGAGGCTGTTGGTGCCCAGCCACGAGACCGCAGGGTCTATGGTATGGGCACTAGAGCTTCTACATTTTTTCCCCATCAGGCCTCCAGCTCGCGAGTTCCTGCTGATCTTCCTCCCGAGCGTTTACAGGAGCTTCGCAGATCTATTGCAGAGGAGATTCGCCAGGAGGTCGAGCAGGATTTTGAGGATCGTATGCGAGGCCGGGATCAGGAGGTTGCAGACATGCGAGATGAGATGCATTATTTGCGGGATATGGTTAGCCGCTTGTCGCAGAGTCTTCAGCCTCCACAGCCTCCATGTGATCGTTCAGATTCTTGATGTATTTTTTTTTCTTTTTTTATGTTATAAAAACTTCAAAATTTTAATATATAAATTATTTTTTGAAATATATTATTGTTTGGATTGAGTGAAAATGTTTGTATCAATATTTAGATTTAGCGAAATTGAATTAACCGTTTTAATTTTTAATCATTTAAATATTTTTAAAAATAAAATTTGCGACGCATTAGCGACTGATATTGGATCGCTAATATTTTTAAATATTATTATTAAATATTACGATGCAATGACCTGGCATCGCAATAATTTAAAAATAAATTTAATAGCGACGCATTTGTGACTACAATTGAGTCGCTATTTTATCTTAAAAATTATTTTAAAATATTGCGACGCAATTACCTTGCGTTGCAATATTTTAAAATAATTTTTATTTGCGACGCATTAGCGACTCAAATTGCGTCGCTATTATACCAAAATTATTATTAAATATTGCGACGCATCTGGATGAGTCGTAATTTTGCGACCCAATTTAGTGCGTCGCAATATTTAATAATAATTTTTTTTAAAAAAATTAATTTTAAATATTGCGACGCAATTTAGTGCGTCGCAATATTTAATAATAATTTTTTTCCTAACTAAATTTATTTTAAATTTAGCGATGCATTTGCATGAGTCGCAATATTGCGACGCAATGTGGCGTCGCAAGAGCGTCGCAGAGAGTCGCAAAATTGCGACGCAATTGCGACAAAAGGGTATTGCGACGGACAGTTGAGCGACGCCCTCGTTGCGTCGCTATTGCGTCGCAATATCATGTTTAGCGATGCAATTGCGATGCATTTGAGCGTCGCAATATTTAAAATCTCTTATAGTGAAATGGAACTGGACGGTCCGCTTAACTCTTTCTTCTTTTCTTTTTCATGAAAAAAAAAAAACTTGCTCTAAAGCAATATTTTGCGCATGACATAATGATTAATCATGCGTCCTTGAAACGCTGCGTCTAAAGCAATTTGGGGGCATTCCGGGTGTAACCACAAGCTGAGCTCCTTCAAAAGTCACAGATAGGAATTGTAGACTTCTTCTTAATTATTGGAGAAGGCAAAAGATTAAGTCTAGATGGAGGAAAAAGGTGGGAGGGGATGTTACAAAAATAATATGCTTTTAGCCTATGTTTGGATGAAGAAAAAAATAGAGAGGAAAGAAAACTAGAGGGGAAGAGAAAATAAAATTTGTCTTATTAATTTGAATGGAGAGAAAAGTAGGAGAAAAAGAAAACTAGAGAGGAAAACAAAGAAAAAAAATTGATGGACATTATGTAAAAGTTTTCTCTTCTAAACCTCGGATAGAAAACTTAAAAGTGCTTTTTTTTTTTCATTCTGATATTGATCCTTAAAAAAAAAACTGATATATTTTTAATTATTTATAATAAGGGCATTGTTGTCATTGTAAATTATCAACTTTTTTTTCCTCTCTATTTTTCTTTCACTCATCCAAATAGAAAGAGAGAAAATATTTTCTCTTCACTTTTTTCTTCTCTCCATTTTTTCTTTCCTCTATTTTCTTTTCTTCTACTTTTCTCTCCATCCAAACAGAGCATTAACCTCATAGCTTCATATATTCACCCAAATAGCTTCATATATTCACCCAAATATCTTTTGAAAACATTAGACTACAGTGGTTCCGCTAAAATTGATTTCTGTCAACTTTCCTGATAAGATCATATGCCCACCAAAGACCAGGAGAATAAACTTGGAGTATCAAGTCAACCTAATGGCCATCTGCTTTTCGTTTCGTTTTAGTCCAACTCTCTCTATCAAAAAGTGATGTGGCTAGCAGGGCCACCGCTAACTGGCGGCAAGGATCATCAGCTAACGAAGCCACCCCAACTAAAGATTTCCAGTGGAGTCAATCAGCTGCGCTCGGGTCAACGGTTGGGGTCGGCCGACGAGTCCAAGATTCCGCAGACGGCAAAGGTCACTTGGCAAGATCAAAGTGTCCATACTCCAAAGTTGGGGTCGGCCTCCAGCATCGGTATCAACCCTGGAGTCAGCATCAGCCTCCAACGTTAGCATCAACCCTTGGAGTCGGCATTGGCTTTCCGAGTTGGCATTGCCTCTAACATCAACATCAATCCCTGGAGTCGGCGTCGGCCTTTAGCGTCAGCATCAACCCCCAAGTCGGTGTCGACCTCCCGAGTCAACATCGGCAAGGTCCCAGTGAGGACAATCTGTATGGCCCATGAACTTCTCTACGGCCACTACGTCTGACAAGGCCTAACCCATCAACTTTTCTTTGGCCATCATGCTTGATAAGACTGGTCTATCAACTTCTCTGCGGTCGCTACATCTGATAAGACCAGACCAATCAACCATCACCTGACAAGACCAGGCCTAACAACCTGCTGTAGCCACCCATGCCAGACGGAACATGGCCGACCAGCCCTGACATGCCACGAAGGAGATGCACCCTACTGCGGCGCTCCTCTCCTGCCAGATGATTGCACCTCGGGACTAGCTTATCCATATAACGGATAAGAGGGACCTTCGACCAGGTAGGCACACTAAAACACTCATACATACTTTATCTATAAAAAATTCTCAAGCTTCCTAAGAAGTTCACAGCTGTTAACCAGACTACTTGAGCTCGGAGGGTTTTTGCTGGAATCATCGACCCTCGGGACTTCTTGCAGTTCCCACTCGGAGTAGAGCCCCCGAAAGATCTCAAGTCAGCCGAAGAAGGCACCGTTCTCTCACCGACGTTTGAGAAATGTGATTTGGTGGCAACAAAAAGAAATGCAAACTTTCTCTTTCAAATTTCTTTTTCTGATCCTTCGTTATGGCTTTCTCTTGAGATAGAAATTTGAATCAAATGGGATGTTTTAGAATGGAGTAGTACACAATAGACTGGGGGATCTGGACTCAGGATGGAGGCCTAGGACTCATGGAAAGCAACTTGATGAGGTTGCATGTGTTTTTGAACATGGAGACGTATTGCTTTTTCAGAAGCGTTAGCAGGTTTCTTTTGTTGGTTTCCACGTTATGGTTCCATGAATTAATGCCAAGTCATGTGAAAGCAGAAGGAAACCACGAGACATGGAGACGAGCTCTTTTAGAACTCTATAGCTGAGATTTACGTGAGCGGTTATCATCGGTCACGCTATTCATGTTAGAAAACATAGCTGGCTCAGTACACAAATTAAGAGGGGAGAAGAATGAGAGCATGAATTACTCTTGATGCCATAAATTTAAATAGGATGAAACTATATATATATATATATAGCTGGTTCAGTATCCATGTTTTGTTTCTGTTGTTCACATGTGTTTACATTCAAGCGACGGTCTCAGATGTTGGAATGATTAAAAAACTGGCACGTACAATGCATGCTAAAGAACAACGCATGCATGAATCCCTATCATATATCTGTGCTCACCTTATCTTGGCGACCTTTCGATAAGGTTGGAAGAGAATTACATCTACAATTGTTAGCAGGAACAGTTGATCTTCCTGTTTATGCTTGAGAGATTTCTGGGTTGCAGGACGATAGAGAAAACAAAGGTAAATGTACATGGAGTTAAAACTTCTCTATTGTTAGTTTGGAAGTCCCATAAATAAAACATAAAAGGGTAACGGGGATTTTGTGCCTTATTTTTGTTTAATTAAAGGAAGAAAAGCAATTAAAACTCTGCAAACCCCCTGATTTAGAGAGTTAAAAATTATTGCTGTTAAAGGTTCAGAAGGATACTGAAAAGGAGCATTTCAATATTCCTTCTTTACTTTCTCCTTCATTCTCTTCAAACAAAACCTTTTTTTCAAATACGTTTTATATGTTAGAAAAAGTATAGGTTTTGTTGCCGCCGGGATCCGTCCTCCGATTCGGGCGCGGTCGATCCTCAGGGAGTGGGGTGCGGCGGACCTGCAAAACAGGAAGCCCACACGCGGAGGGACGCCGGGGGTGGTCCTCCGCGGAAGGCCCTCCGACGCTCAAGTCAGTGAGGAAGGAATCGGCGATCAACCAGACAATGGGGAGGTGGATCTCTCCGGGAGACCTCTCCAGGGGGCGGCCAATCGGGAGCTCTAGGAGGAGCAGAGCGCCGACGAGCTGCCGGAAGAGAGGAATGACTCCAGAGTTTTTCGTGCATTCAGAGTCGCGTACCTGAGGGAATCTACCAATCTCATCTTTATAGACTGTCACCTGGGGACTTGAGCATCTTCTGGAAGGTACTGAGGTTGTTACGATACGGGGGTAGACAGAATCAGGCCGTTGTGGGGCCGTTAGAATCCACGCCTTGTCTGTTAAGGGATCGACGGCTGAGAGAGCTCCTTGATGTCTTGGGATCTGAGTGAGTAGACATGAGGCGGTTACAATAGGTCTTAGGCCACGTCTCAACATGATTCCCCGCTTGAGCTCTCCCACGTCAGGTTCCGCGGAGTTAGACGTTAGGGCGCAGATCGCTAGGTAGCAGCGGGCTACGGAAGCCCGGAAGAGGCCGAGCTAGGGAAGCCCGGAAGAGGCCGAGCTATGGAGGCCCGGAAGAGGCCGAGCTAGGGAAGCCCGGAAGAGGCCGAGCTAGGGAAGCCCGGAAGAGGCCGAGCTACGGAGGCCCGGAAGAGGCCGAGCTACGGAAGCCCGGAGGAGGCCGAGCTAGGGAAGCCCGGAGGAGGCCGAGCTAGGGAAGCCCGGAAGAGGCCGAGCTACGGAGGCCCGGAAGAGGCCGAGCTAAGGAAGCCCGGAAGAGGCCGAGCTACGGAGGCCCGGAAGAGGCCGAGCTAGGGAAGCCCGGAAGAGGCCGAGCTAGGGAAGCCCGGAAGAGGCCGAGCTACGGAGGCCCGAAAGAGGCCGAGCTACGGAAGCCCGGAAGAGGCCGAGCTAGGGAAGCCCGAAAGAAGACGGTAGGAGGAGGTCAGCCTTAGCCGCCTTGCACGGATATCAATGCAGTAACGATTTTACCCCCCAACACATGCCCTCCACTCCCTAGTTCGAAGCGTAGGTTCGGGCGTAGGAAGTATAAGCTCAAGTGGCGCGTCCTGGACGGGACGTCTTGGCCCAAACAGTTCGTGCAATGATGCCCTAATTAATGCGATAGGGCCATCGTACCTTCGGAGGTAAGGCTCCTCCACTGGCGACGGTTGAGATTGTGCCGCGCCGTGAATCCCGATCGACATGGAGGTTTGTCGAGGCGATTCCGGACGCCTCGAATGGGACGTCCCGCCTCCCTAGGGCGGTTCCTTGGCGGAGAAGCGAAGTGACAGCTGCCATATATATATATATACGCACATGTGCGTATGTTCGCGGCGCCTTCTCACCTTGTTTTCGGAAGAGCATTGGCCTCTCATCCTCCCCAGCGTTCATCGTTTTTGCCTAGGATTTCCCTCGACCGAGATGGCGATGAGCCCTGAAGATGTGGCCTCAGAAGTCGTTGCTGAGGATTTGGGGAGGATTCACCAGAGGTATGGTCTGCCCATGGATGTAGTTTTGCGGGTGCCGGAACCCGAAGATAGGGTTACTCGGGAGGTAGAGTCTGGAGTCTTTATTTATGAGGATAGTTTCAAGGCGGGTCTTCGTTTTCCTCTCCATCCCTTGGTGAAGGAGATCATGACCCACTACAACATCTGTCCATCGATGGTGGCTCCAAATAGTTGGCGGAATATCGTCGGATTTATTTCGATGTGTCACCAGATCCAAATCGTTGCAACTCTCCCCCTTTTCCGCACCTGTTACCACCTGACTCCCGGGAGGAAATCAGAGTGGACCTCCATCGGGCCCCGGAGGTCTTTTAATGTCATTGCAGATAAGCCTTCTTCCATCAAGGGGTGGAAGAGCCGATTTGTGATTGCGGAGGGGAACATCGGTTCCAATTTCCCTCGGCGATGGGGGGAAGTTGCGAGGGATGCGGAGACGCATCCGGCCTTATCGACGCAAGAGGAGAGGGACCTGGATGTCCTTCGTAATGGACAGACATTTTCGGCTAACGACCTATTATCGGAGGGGGCTTTCTTCGCAGCCGGGCTCAGCCCTCTGGATCCTCAAGGTGAGTTCCTTTTTACGCTGCGTATTTTTCTCGATTACTGCGCTTGGGTCTGAATATGTGAATTTCAGTTTGACAGCCACAAGGTTGGCGTTGTCGAGCCTCTCCAAGAGGAAGAGAGGGAAGCGTCCCGGGGAAGGTAGTGGTGCGGACAGCGGCCGGCCCAAAAAGAGGGGCCATACATCCGCAAGGAGTCCGCCGGGCGTTGGAGCAGCTGCTGCAGAGGCGCCGGGGGCGAGAGAGGATTCGGGGAGAGCGGTTATGGTGCCCGAACCTCCCGTGCTGAAGGTATCGGACAGCTCAGATGAGGCTCCGATGGCTCGTCCGACCGCGTCTCCCTCGAAAGAGGAAACGGCGGCAGATTTAGAAGAGGGGACCGTCGCCGAGGAGGCTACTGTCTTCGTGGGATCGCCACCGGTTCCAGCAGGGGAGGAAGAAGCGGCGGCCGCAGCCGGGGAGGTTCAAGGAGAACTCTTTCTCGGTCCCGCTGCAGGGGGGTCCAGAAGTAGCGAGGCAGGTCAGACCGAGGCTTCGGGGGAGCCTGAGCCTGCGGAGGAGACACGAGTGGCGGTTATCGAGAAAGGGGCATCGAAGGAGGGGCGCAACAAAGTGGGGGTCCCACGATCGGGGCTCCCTCGAAGAAGATTTTGGGGAGGCTGGCGCTTGGGCTGGCCGAGCTGTCTGAAGAGGCTCAAGCCAGGGCCCTGATGGAGGAGGCTGGGAGGCTGAAGGCTACTCAGCTGGGGGTCGTCCAGGCCGGTCCCTCAGGCGGGGCCGGTCAACCCAGCGGCTCGGAGACTAGCATTGATGAGGCGTTTTCCGCCATGATAAGGTCGGTCCTGCATCCGGGTGCGGATCCATCGACGGACGAGTTTGCTGACCGGGGGTTGATAGATGCTGCGTTCGGGCAGCAAGGTGTAGCTGAGGGTATCCATCTCCTTCCCGCCATTGATAACACGACTTTAATGAGGATAACCCGGGACTACGCTTTGCGGGTGAGTCACTTTTTCTGCGTGACGAGTGTTTCCCGATGGATCCCGTCGTGGGTTCTGATTCAGTTTTTATCTTTGCAGAGCATTTTGCTTTCCTGGGCGATTTGCTGGCGTCTGAGTTTGGCGACGGGGGCCAGCGTCCAGGCCCGGAGGGAGAATGTCGAGCTCCAGTCGCGGCTGAAGGTGTCTGAGCAGTTCGAAGAGCTCATGGACACAATGGACAGGAACTCGAGGGCGGCTAGGGCGGCACATCAGGCTGCCGTGGACGAGGTGTCCAAGCAGAAACGCAGGGTGGAGGAGTTACAGGGACTCCTGGCGAAGAATGATGACGCATGCCGGGAGCTGGCCAGGATCGAATCAAAACACTCCGCGGAGGTGGCGGCGATGCGGCGGGAACACGGCGAGAGTTTGAGCCGGTTGAGGAGAGAGGCCGACGATGAAAGAAGGCGCCTGGCAAGAATGCTGGACGAAGTGGAGGAGAAATTGAAACGGCGTGATGGTGAAATCGCCGACTTGAAGGAGAATGCTAGGTGGCATCAAGGGATGATGACTCAAGTGAGCGGCGAGTTGTCGCAAGCTCGTAGGGAGATTGAAGCCGGACGATCGAAGATCAGTACCCTGCAAGAGAGGGTCGAGCTGGTCGGCGCTGACAGGACAAGGGCCCGGAGTGAGGCCGAGGAGCTGGCCAAAAGGTTGGCCAGGCAAGAGGGGGAGGTATGCTCCCATTTTACCCTCTTTATTTTTCTACTGGCTCCCTGTGACGCCGATTGATCTTGACTTTTTCAGATGGCGAGGATGGGGTCGGAGATTCGGGCTCTCCAAAGTGTGCTCGCGTCCACTCGCAGCAGGAGTTCGGAACTCGAGACACGGGCTAGCGAGTTTGAGGAGCAAAACGCCATCCTGAAGGCCCAGGCGGTCGAGGCCGAGAAACGGGCCGCCGAGGCCAACACGCAGTTCGCCATTCTTCAGGGGAGGCAAGACGCTATGAGCGTAGACGCATTCCGTCACGGGATAGAAGAGTGCAAGCAGAGGATACTCAGTAGTCATTCGGAATGGGACCTTTCTTTTCTGAGCGTCGAAGATTCCGAAGACGGCGAGTCCGCAGAAGAAGACGAAGATGAATATGTCGATGTTTCGGATGTCGAGCCTGGCGGCGCCCCCGGTCCCAGCGAAGCCGTAGCCTCCGAGGGACAGTCGCAAACTGCCATGGAAGGGGCGAAAATATTAGAGAAGGGCGAATCTAGCCGTGCTCCTGCAGACGTGACCGAGTGTATTCCCAAAGCTGGTGGGGCTCCTGGTTCTTAGGAGCCGCTCTTGTATCTCGCCCTTTTAGACATTTGTTTGATGTTTCATAACAAAGGGATTTCCTGTTTTTTATCTGAGTCTCTTTCTTGCATGACTTCGCCGCTGTCTGGTGTTGCTTCGATCGTGAACGACCCATGGCTCGTTGATATTCTTGGGCCATCCTTAATTCAAGACCAGGAAAACGTATTGGCTCAGGTCGATCGGTAAAATAGTCCGGTCTGGATCGACAGACAAAAATAGGTCGGTTTGGACCGACGAACAAAGTTGGTCGGCCAAGGCAAATTAGGTCGGCTAGGACCGATATACGAAAGGGGTCGGCTAGGGCCGACGGACGAAAATAGGTCGGCGTGGGCCGACAGAAGGAATAGGTCGGCTAGGGCCGACGGATGAAAATAGGTCGGTTGGGGCCAACGAATAAAATTAGGTCGGCTGGGGCCGACGGATGAAAATAGGTCGGCTGGGGCCGACGGATAAAATGGGTCGGCTGGGGCCGACGGACGAAAATAGGTCGGCTGGGGCCGACGGGCAAGAATAGGTCGGCGTGGGCCGACGGGCAAGAATAGGTCGGCGTGGGCCGACAGGCAAGAATAGGTCGGCTGGGGCCGACGGGCAAGAATAGGTCGGCTGGGGCCGACGGGCAAAAATAGGTCGGCTGGGGCCAACAGGCAAGAATAGGTCGGCTGGGGCCGACGGGCAAGAATAGGTCGGCTGGGGCCGACGGGCAAAAATAGGTCGGCTGGGGCCGGCGGGCAAAAATAGGTCGGCTGGGGCCGACAGGCAAGAATAGGTCGGCTGGGGCCGACAGGCAAGAATAGGTCGGCTGGGGCCGACGGGCAAGAATAGGTCGGCTGGGGCCGACGGGCAAGAATAGGTCGGCTGGGGCCGTCGGCTGGGGCCGACGGGCAAGAATAGGTCGGCTGGGGCCGACGGGCAAGAATAGGTCGGCTGTGGCCGACGGGCAAAAATAGGTCGGCTGGGGCCGACACGCAAGAATAGGTCGGCTGGGGCCGACGGGCAAAATAGGTCGGCTGGGGCCGACGGGCAAAAATAGGTCGGCTGGGGCCGACAGGCAAGAATAGGTCGACCGGGGCCGACGGATGAGATAGGTTTTCGTGCTTCCTGCCATCCTGCCAGCGTCCTGCTATCCCGCAGGCAATTCGGTTTTTACTTTACTAGAAGTGGTGATATGGCAGAGTGGGGGTATAAAGCTGCATTAGAGCTTTCTGGAAGGTGTTCTTTTCCCATGCAGGCTACCTCGTTGCGATGCGCACGCAACCGTCCACTATTGGATAGTACTTTTTTAAAGGACGATTTTCTGAGCCTGCCAGTTTTCGAAGCATCAGCGGATGACTTCCTGCATTTAATGACCGCGATTCGGGATCAGGAGGAGATCTTCGTACACGTCCTGGTTCAGGCGGTGGGTTTGGTGCGCAGTGGGGTGCTGCGTTCACCCTGAGGGGCTATGTGGAGGCGTGGGACAGGTGTTTGGATCTCGGGACTTTCAGCTCTGATAGCTCATCCCGAGTCTTTCCTGCCTATAAAGAGGGGAGAAAGGGCCATGTTTGGCTATCTCCAAAGTGTCTTTTCTCGCCAGAGCTTTTGCTATGCTCATTTCTCTGTTGCTACGAGTGGGAGGGTCGACTTTTCCTTTCATGGGCTCCTTGCCGCCGGATAGCTGGGCGACCGGGGAGCAGTCGAAGGACGGCTCATCCTTAGGGGACGAGTCTCGGAGATCATATGGAGAGCGCACAAGGAGGGGGCAGAGATCATACGGAGAGCGCACATACGCGCTTCCGTTATGGTTTCTGCGGTTCCTGCTCGGAGACGCAGGGTGGGAGGTGTATGGACGCCCCCGTGGTACGCGCAGGCCTCCCCCTTTTCGCTGGCTTGGGTTTCCGTCTCTTTTCTGAGGGGAATCCTTGCCACGGGAGGGAAAATATGGGAGCAACCGGGTCGGATGGTCCCCGGTTTCTCTTGGCTGGGCGGCGGCATACGATCCAGCACCCCCTCCTAGGGGAGCGGGCTGGATCGTCCGGATCCTCAGAATCAGCATCCGCGGGCCATGCCTCCTTTTGGATCTTTTAATTCATCCTGCCCAGGCGGATTTGGCCGTTTCTTGGTTTGCATGATTTGTCGATCCGGGTGTTGGAGCGCCGCAGTTGTCTAGGCTTGCTTTGGAGCAGTTGCCGGAGTTTTGTATTTGCCCTTATTTTATGCATTTCAATGCTTTTGTAACGCCTGTGAGGCATTTGTAATTGATCATGATCGGCAATAAAGAGAGTTATATTCAATGTTTCAATCTCTATCTTTTCTTGTGCCGAGCCCACTGTTATTTATCGTTTGTGGGGCATAAAAGTATCCCGCTTGCCCTTAGACGAGGGTCTCATGTCGCCCGAACTAATCGAGGTTCGTTTGCGGCGGTGCAGAGATCGTTCGGCGAAATACGCTCCTTGCTTAGGTCAGGAGTCTGGTATTTGTGCTCCGCTTTTATCGGAGCTCGGAGTATCGTGAGTATAAAAGCTCGGAGTATCGTGAGTCGGCTTTGGCCGAAGTTCGGGGAGTCTGCACCTTCCCTTATTATGACTCGGGAACTTGTCGCCCGAGTTAGTCAAACTTCGAAGGTGTTCGCCTCGGCCTTGCCGAAGTCTAGAGATTTACGACTCGGCCATGTCGAGGCTCAGGGATTGATAGCTCGACCCTGCCGAGGTTCGGAGAACACTTTATTTGGCCCTGCCAAGGTTCGGAGAATTGGTAGCTCGGCCCTACCGAGGTTCGGAGAACTGGTAGCTCGGCCCTGCCGAGGTTCGGAGAATTGGTGGCTCGGCCCTGTCGAGGTTCGGAGAATTGGTGACTCGGCCCTGCCGAGGTTCGGAGAATTGGTAGCTCGGCCCTGCCGAGGTTCGGAGAACTGGTAGCTCAGCCCTGCCGAGGTTCGGAGAATTGGTGGCTCGGCCCTGCTGAGGTTCGGAGAATTGGTGACTCGGCCCTGCCGAGGTTCGGAGAATTGGTAGCTCGGCCCTGCCGAGGTTCGGAGAACACTTTACTTGGCCCTGCCAAGGTTCGTAGAATTGGTGGCTCGGGGGGAGCGAATCAGCCGCCATTGCAGGCTACGGCGTTAGGTCCTCGTGGCGTTTAATACAGGGGGCGCTCGAGCGGAACGGGCGGCGTGTTGTCGCGCTTTTTTGGCGATGCTGCTCTTTCCGAGGGGGCAATTTATCGGCCGAGCGACGGACTTCCATGTTTTCCGAGGAAGAGGGGCGTATTAAGCAGCCTGGGGAAGCGCCAAATGTATTTGATGCAGGGGCGACAGATTGGAAAGTGTTCGCCTGGGGAACCTCCGAACAATCTGTTCGCGCTTATCGATCTTACTCGGGATAGGGCGCGACTCTTTGGATTCCTCACGCATTAGAATGTCAACACGTGGCAAACTCGTGGGTTGGCATTCGCGGCGCGGCCGATCGGGATACCTGCCTGGCGGGTATAAATATGACCGAGGGGAATTGGTTTTGGCCATCCCTCGGTCTGAGCTCCGAAAAAGAATGGCCTCTCCAGCGCGATCATTGAGCGACTCACATTCCTCGGTCAGTGGCCCGCCGTACTCGGAGGGGAGGAGTACCTCCGTTACCGTCGATGGGCTGACCCTCGCTTCGGGCCTTGCAATCAATGAGCGGCTTGCGAGGACCGCCGAAGAACTCTTGGATGTCTCGGTCAGGGAGGCGGAAACCTTACGCCGGATAATGGACCGGCAAGAGGAGGAGATCGTGTCTCTCCGTCAGCAGGTGGCCGACCTGGCGCACGCCTGGAGGAGTTGCTGGCTTCTGGGGGCAACTGACTTCAGGGCCTCTGCCTGCTCCCGTTTTGCTTTTGTTTTTCCGTGTCTTGTGCCTCGCAGTAGCTCCTTCTTATTTAAATGGAAAATAGACCCATTTTCAAGAATTTCTTTCTTCTTTGAGAATGATTACCTTGATACGCTCGACGGACTTGGGTGTCGGTCTGGTCCATCGCCCTGCGTATTAATCGTAGATATTTCGAATGACGAGTTACAGGGGGTCGCCCAAAGGTTTTCTACTGCTAAGGAGGACTTTCCGGCTCAGCCTGGGGCCCTTGGCCGGTTACGTGAGGCTTTATGGCCTCTTAGGGGAATTTCTGCCAATGGTGGCATTTTATCGTATGCCGATAGTTTTCGTTTAGCGCCCGTTCTCAAACCGGACGAAGTCCTTCGAGGACTATTTGAGGGCCGTTCGGCTTTGGTCGAGGCTTGTAGGTTTAAACCTTTCGCTGGGGTCTTAGCCCGAAGGGTTTTTACCTAGCCTTGTCATGGCTCGGGGAAACATTTTACTTGGCCCCGCCAAGGTTCGGAGATTTTGTTTTACTTGGCCCTGCCAAGGTTCGGAGATTTGTTGCTCGGCCCTGCCGAGGTTCGGAGACTTTGTTTTACTTGGCCCTGCCAAGGTCGGAGATTTGTTGCTCGGCCCTGCCGAGGTTCGGAGACTTTGTTTTACTTGGCCCTGCCAAGGTTCGGAGATTTGTTGCTTGGCCCTGCCGAGGTTCGGAGACTTTGTTTTACTTGGCCCTGCCAAGGTTCGAAGATTTGTTGCTCGGCCCTGCCGAGGTTCGGAGATTTGTTTTACTTGGCCCTGCCAAGGTTCGGAGATTTGTTGCTCGGCCCAGCCGAGGTTTGGAGACTTTGTTTTACTTGGCCCTGCCAAGGTTCGGAGATTTGTTGCTCGGCCCAGCCGAGGTTCGGAGACTTTGTTTTACTTGGCCCTGCCAAGGTTCGGAGATTTTGTTTTACTTGGCCCTGCCAAGGTTCGGAGATTTGTTGCTCGGCCCACCGAGGTTCGGAGACTTTGTTTTACTTGGCCCTGCCAAGGTTCGGAGATTTTGTTTTACTTGGCCCTGCCAAGGTTCGGAGATTTGTTGCTCGGCCCAGCCGAGGTTCGGAGACTTTGTTTACTTGACCCTGCCAAGGTTCGGAGATTTGTTGCTCGGCCCTGCCGAGGTTCGGAGACTTTGTTTTACTTGGCTCTGCCAAGGTTCGGAGATTTTCTGTCCAGACAGATAACTCGGTTGTACCGAGGATTGGTAAGCAGTATCTATTTCCTTTTATGATTTATGGCAATAAGGTGGATAATCGATTCACACAGCAAATAGATAACCAGCGAAGTATAAAGGACATACCCTATTGATAGTATTTGCGGAGGTTGTCCGAGTTCCACGTTCGGGGGACGGATTTCCCATCGAGATCCTGCAGCTTGTAGGTTCCCGACCCAATGATCTCCGTGATTTGGTATGGGCCTTCCCAGTTCGGCGCTAGCTTTCCTTGCTCCAGCGGTTTGGATACAGAAGCTTTTCGGAGGACGAGGTCGCCGGGTAGGAAGGTTTTCCCCTTGACTCTGGAGGCATGGTATCGAGCCACCCTCTGTTGATAGGCGGCCATCCTGATTCGGGCCTTCTCTCTGACTTCCTCTATTAAGTCGAGGTTGGTACGGAGTTGCTCGTTGCTGGCTTCCTCTGAATAACTCTCCATCCGCAAAGATGGGAGGCCTATTTCCACAGGGATGACGGCCTCCGTGCCAAAAGCCATTCGAAATGGAGTCTC
>UESW01004881.1:130763-157800 GCA_900491605.1 Calamus simplicifolius
GCATAGAAAAAGACCGCTTGTAAAGTTGGCTGTCAATCAATACATAGTGGGTCGCCTGCAGCTTCAATTTCCTGGCCTCTCTTCGGTCGGATGGGAGCGACCCTTCTTTGAGATAGTGAGGATGGGTCGAACCAGGATGGTTCGGCCTCGATTTGCATCACCCGATCGGCTTCCATGATACTCGGCTTTTCCAGAGTCTCCAGATGGAATTTTTGTTCAGCATCCATCGTCTCCGCGGTTGCCAATCGGGAGAGTAGGTCGGCACGGGCGTTTTCCGATCTAGGAATTTGAATAATTTCAAACTCGGAAATGGGAAGTAGGCCGCGCACCTCTTGGAGATATCGGATCATGTTGGGTTCTCGGGCTTCAAACTCTCCCCGCACATGGCCGGCCACCAGCTGAGAGTCGGTGAAGGCGTTAAGCTTTTCCACCTTCAGGTTGCGGGCGATCCGGAGACCAGCTAACAGGGCCTCGTACTCGGCTTCGTTGTTGGAAGCCGGGAAGGAGAATCGGACGCCATATTCGAAGATCATCCCCTCTGGGCTGGTGAGGACTAGACCCGCACCGGAGTGATGGGCGTTGGACGACCCATCGACGTGAAGGAGCCACCGAGCTTCAGGCTTTGGTCCTTCGGGATTTTCTGGGGTAGAGCCGTCTTCTGGGATGGTACACTCGAGGAGGAAATCGGCCAGCACTTGGGCTTTGATGGCCGGGCGAGGTTGAAAATGTATGTCATGCTCGCTTAATTCGACGGCCCATTTGGTCATCCTCCCCGATGTTTCTGGACGGTGGACCACCGCCTTGATGGGTTGATCGGTGAGGACCGTCACTGAATGTGCTTGAAAATAAGGCCGTAGCTTCCGGACCGAGGTGATCAAAGCCAGCACTATTTTCTCAATCCTGGTGTACCTCGTCTCCGCATCGCGGAGCAGCTACTCACATAGTAGATCGGCCTCTGGATTTTGCTTTCTTCTTTGACTAGCACCGAGCAAACTGCGCCCTCTGAAACGGCCAGGTACAGAAATAAAGTCTCTCCCGGGACGGACTGCTGAGAAGCGGAGGCGAGCCGAGGTACTTCTTGAGATCTTGAAATGATTTCTGGCACTCAGGAGTCCATTGGAAATTTTGGCCGATCGGAGAGTTTTGAAGAAGGGGAGGCATCTCTCGGCCGACCGAGCCACGAAGCGGTTAAGGGCCGCTATCCTCCCGGTTAAGCGCTGGACCTCTTAATAGACGCTGGGGGCGCCATTTGTTGGAGAGCTTGAATCTTCTGAGGGTTAGCCTCGATACCTCGCTGGGAGACCATGAAGCCGAGGAATTTCCCGGAATTGACGCCGAAGGCACACTTGGTTGGGTTGAGCTTCATTCCATATTTGCGCAGCGTGGCAAAGCTCTCCGCGAGGTCCTCAACATGCCGCAGCGCTTCCTTGCTTTGACCAGCATATCATCCACGTACACCTCCATGTTCCGGCCGATTTGCTCCTTGAACACCTTGTTGACCAGCCGCTGGTAGGTCGCTCCTGCATTTTAAGACCGAAAGGCATAACTCGGTAACAGTAGGTACCTCGGTCGGTTATGAAGGCGGTCTTTTCTTCATCTTCGGGGGCCATCCGGATCTGATTGTAGCCCGAATAGGCATCCATGAATGACAGCATTTGGTGGCCTGAGGTGGCGTCCACGAGCTGGTCGATCCGAGGGAGGGGGAAGCTATCCTTCGGGCATGCCTTGTTGAGGTCGGTGAAGTCGATGCAGATCCTCCATTTGCCATTCGACTTCTTCACCATGACGACATTTGACAACCAACTTGGATAATTTACCTCTCGGACAAAATTGGCTTTGATGAGTTTGTCGACCTCCTCTTCAATGGCTTTTTGCCGTTCTGGGGCGAAGCTTCTCTTCTTCTGCTTAACAGGCCTGTGCATCTCGTCCACATTGAGGCGATGGACGAGGACTCGGGGTTAATCCCTGGCATGTCGGAGGCGGTCCAGGCGAAGATGTCCGCATTGCTTTGGAGGAATCTGATCAGCTCGCGACGAGGCTCTCCTTCGAGTCGCGACCCGATCCTTATGGTTCGGTCGGGCCGAGCTTCGTCCAGCGGTACTTCTTCCAGTTCTTCCGCCGGTTCCCCCGTTGTTCGGCGAAGTCTTCACGAGCGTCTAGCCCGTCAACCTCGGGAATCCTGGACTGAAGGCTCGTGACGAAACATTGCCGAGCCATGGCCTGACTTCCCCGAACCACTCCAACTCCTTGCTCGGTGGGGAACTTCATTGACAGATGCGGGATAGAGACAACCGCCTTAAGGGACATCAAGCCGGGCCTGCCGAATATGGCGTTGTATGGGGACCTGAGGTCGGTCACTAGGAAGTCGGTCTGTACAACGGTTACAGGGGCCAGGTTCCTGCGCGGACCGTCAGGGTGACGATTCCTTCTGGGATGATGACGTCGCCGGTGAATCCCATCAGGGTGGAATCCATGGCTCGAAGGTTTTCCATGAGCAATTTCATCCTGGCAAACACACGAGGTACAAAACGTTTACCGAGCTTCCACTATCGACCAGGATTCGGCTTACATCATAATTGTTCAAGTTAAGGGATACAACAAGTGCGTCGTCATGGGGAAGCTGTATCCCAAGAAGATCATCATCAGAAAAGGAAAGTTCGCCTGTGCGTGCCTTCTTCGGCACTGGTGCATCACTGCGCCTGGAGCTCGATCCGCCGGCCTCTTCAATCATGTTGATACGGCCAACCACGGGCGGATTTGGTGGAGGAGGGAGTTGTGGGAGCTCGGGCTGGCGATCACCTCCTTGTGGCGGCTCAGGTGCTCTTCTGAACTGGTCCAACCGTCCCCGCCGAATCAGCCTCTCGATCTCATTCTTCAGCTGCCAGCATTCTTCAGTGTCATGACCATGCTCCCTATGGTAGCGGCAGTACTTGGCGGGATCTCTTCGGGTCGGGTTCCCTCGGAGAGGTACTGGCCGGGGAAGTTGGCGCTCAATCTCCATGAGGATCTGCGCTCGGGGCACAGTCAGCGGAGTGTAGCGATCGAATCGCCTGGGGGACTCCGGGAGCGATTCCTTGGCGGCAGCGGAGGGACTCTTTGGCGGCGAGGTGGACTGGGCCGACGGGCAGGGCGGTGTCTGTCGGGAGCTTTGGGCTCTTGCTTCTTCCTTGCCTGCTCAGCGCGGGCCACTCTCCGCGACTCCTCGACCCGAGCGTATTTGTCCGCAAGGGCCATCATATCAGATAGACATGGGGGGTAGCTGACCTCCATTGCCAAATAGAAGTCGCTCTCCTTTGAAACTCCCCCTGCCAGGGCGGACATAGCCACCTCATGATTAAGGTGGTCCACCTCCAACATGGCCTTGTTGAAACGGCCAAGATAATTTCTCAAGGACTCCCCCTCTCTTTGCTTGACTTCGGAGAGGGAGTCGGATCTCCGTCGGTGGCGGCGGCTGCTGACGAACTGGCCAATAAAAAGGTGGCTCAGCTCGTCGAATGAATCAATAGAACCCGGTTTCAAGGCGTTGAACCAGGTTCGGGCGGATCCTCTGAGGGTGGATGGAAGGCTCGGCAGAGGATCGCATCAGATGCTCCGTGGAACATCATTATTGACCGGAAGCTGCTGAGATGGTCGTCTGGATCAGTGGAGCCGTGATAGGGCTCGACGGTTGGCAGCTTAACGTGGGAGGGAATCACTTCCTCCATGATCCCCTTAGAGAAAGGGATGCCCTGCTCTGCTCTGGGCTGGGGCAGATGGATCTGCTTGGCGGCGTCCAGCTCCTGACGCATTTCTTGGATCTGACGGCGGATCTCCTCCTCACCGGCTAGAGGAGGGGCTGGGCGCGAGAACCGCAAGGATGGCGTCGAATCATGGTGAGACGTCGCCGGAGAGAGGGAGCGGGCTCGCCGAGATCTGGGAGGATCTCTATCGTAACCGGTTCGAGGGACCGGTTTGTCCCCCCTGGGGCGATGTGGGGGGTCCGCTGATTCATGCGGATCAGAGGAGGAGGTTGCCGGCGAAGAAGAAGTCGCCGTTTCTTTCTGGGGATGCGAAGCAGGAGGAGGTGCAAGACGCTCCTGGACCAGGTGGGTAAGAGCCTGGACTTGCTGGACCAGCGTAGCAAACTGGTCCTGGGTCACCGGAATGGCAGGCGGCGACGGAGTCTCGATAGGCGGGGGTTGTGGCGCTGTGGCGCCGGTTGGATCGGGCCTCTGGGAGGCGACCTGATCTTGAGCATCAGAGGTTGCTCTCTTCCGGTTGGCCATCAGAGAGGTTCTTCTCCGGATTAAGATCCTTGTCTCCTTTTTCAAGTTTGATGGGACTTGAGACCCTTCCTCTAGCGCCAATCTGTTGCCACCGGAATCATCCTCCGACTCGGGCGCGGTCGATCCTCAGGGAGTGGGGTGCGGCGGACCTGCAAAACAGGAAGCCCACACGCAGAGGGACGCCGGGGGTGGTCCTCCGCGGAAGGCCCTCCGACGCTCAAGTCAGTGAGGAAGGAATCGGCGATCAACCAGACAATGGGGAGGTGGATCTCTCCGGGAGACCTCTCCAGGGGGCGGCCAATCGGGAGCTCTAGGAGGAGCAGAGCGCCGACGAGCTGCCGGAAGAGAGGAATGACTCCAGAGTTTTTCGTGCGTTCAGAGTCGCGTACCTGAGGGAATCTACCAATCTCATCTTTATAGACTGTCACCTGGGGACTTGAGCATCTTCTGGAAGGTACTGAGGTTGTTACGATACGGGGGTAGACAGAATCAGGCCGTTGTGGGGCCGTTAGAATCCACGCCTTGTCTGTTAAGGGATCGACGGCTGAGAGAGCTCCTTGATGTCTTGGGATCTGGGTGAGTAGACCTGAGGCGGTTACAATAGGTCTTAGGCCACGTCTCAACATGATTCCCCGCTTGAGCTCTCCCGCGTCAGGTTCCGCGGAGGTAGACGTTAGGGCGCGGATCGCTAGGTAGCAGCGGGCTACGGAAGCCCGGAAAGAGGCCGAGCTACGGAGGCCCGGAAGAGGCCGAGCTACGGAAGCCCGGAAGAGGCCGAGCTAGGGAAGCCCGGAAGAGGCCGAGCTAGGGAAGCCCGGAAGAGGCCGAGCTAGGGAAGCCCGGAAGAGGCCGAGCTACGGAGGCCCGGAAGAGGCCGAGCTACGGAAGCCCGGAAGAGGCTGAGCTACGGAGGCCCGGAAGAGGCCGAGCTACGAAGGCCCGGAAGAGGCCGAGCTACGGAGGCCCGGAAGAGGCCGAGCTACGGAGGCCCGGAAGAGGCCGAGCTAGGGAAGCCCGAAAGAGGCCGAGCTAGGGAAGCCCGAAAGAGGCCGAGCTACGGAGGCCCGGAAGAGGCCGAGCTAGGGAAGCCCGGAAGAGGCCGAGCTAGGGAAGCCCGGAAGAAGACGGTAGGAGGAGGTCAGCCTTAGCCGCCTTGCACGGATATCAATGCAGTGACTATTTACCCCCCAACAGAAATGAATGAACAAAAAATTAAAAAAAGGCCAAACAGGTGGCAAACTAGTCGGCTAGTAAAGGTAAACTTTGTTTTGAACTTCTATTTTTTGTTTAAGATTTTAGTTTTTTTTTTTTTTTTGATAAGAGCACCTATTTTGTTAAAGTGCGAGAAAACATAAAATAAATATTAATATAAAAATTGAGGTAACAAAAAAAGCATAAGAATATTTACAAAACTAAATGAACAAAACAAAATATAAAACAAGAATGCAAAACAAAAATAAATAAATCTTTCAAATTTATAGGGCTACCAACGTTATTACATTAATAGTTCACTCCATGATGGATTTCATGACTTTTAAATTATCCAACATCTATTAAAGATTCTTCACAATAGATCACTCTCATATATATTTCAAATTAATTTATTTTTATAAATTAAGAAATCAAACTACATCCACTATTTTTTATTAGCTTTTTTATTAGTATGTTTTTACTACCATGCTTCTGGGTTCATGGATGGTACAATAAATAATAGAAAATAAAAAGACATAAGAACATGGGGTAAAAGCTAAAGATAGGGAATAATGGGTTTAACTGGATGTGGTTGAAACTTTATTTTTAAAAAAAATATTAAAAAAAGCACGATTGATGAGAATATTTTATTTCTAAATAGGAATATTTTTTGAAAAGTGTATGATTATTTTAAAATTAATCTAAGTTCAATTAGAAAAATTGATAGATGGTATCCTAAGGGAAGATTTTAAAATTTTAATCTTTTATTTTCTAATATATAGATAATAAGATAATATAAAAATGTATATTTAAAAATATGTAAATAATATTTATTAACCTTGCTACCTTGCCTAGTATGTATATTTTACCAACCACCTTTTCTAAGTGCAAAAAGCAGCAAAAGTTTTTCTATCACTTTAATGTAAAGAGAGTGCGCCCAATGCAATCCATAAAATTAAACAAGTCAGATAATTAATTTTTTTAATGCTAAAACAAAGAAATAAAAAATATTATTCAACAATTAGATCACTTCAAAATGAGCAAAAATAATGCCTTTTTTTTTTTGTTATAATCGGACGATCATACAACATGGGTACGAGTCAGCCCTTGAACATCCGAATACATAATTTGCTGTAAAACAAAAGGACAGGGATCATCCTGCCTCCACATCCAAAACCCAGAGTGGTGAGCCACAAGAGAAGCCACCCAATTGACCACAGAATTAGCTTCACGATAGATATGGCGAATCTGAACTCCTTGGGCCACCCTCAAAATGGCCCATATATCATGTAAGAGCGGAATGGCAAGGGCAAGGGAGCCATGATCCCTCCGCAACCATCGAATAATAGTCAAGGAGTCTCCCTTAATAATGAGGTTGTGGGCATGAAGAGACCGAATGGCGTAGGAGATGCCAACCCAAGCAGCATAGGGCTCAGCCATTGGGACAAAGGAGTCCAGACTTTCAAATCCTTCAGCCGCCAGTAGGTCGCCCTCCGGCTCACGGATGACATAAGCTGATCCCACTAATCTGAAGTTGATTTTGACAAACCCTGGAAGGGGGCTCCTAAGATATGTAAACCGTATGCCGGTTCGCTGCCCAAGCAGCAGGGGAGCCTCAGGGGTCAGAAGAGTCAAAATTATCAGAATAGAAGCCACGGACACAGTCCGACGCCAGGATGCGAATTTAAACAATGGCTTTAGTGCATCTAATATATGTAAACAGTTTAAATCTTGATTCTAAAACAATAAAACTTTTGCATGTATGTGATAAAAATATTTTATCATTACTTATCATATAAAAAATGAAGGTACAATAAAATGATAGTATTATTATACTCCAAATTTGAATATTAGAGTATTGAGTACCTTATCACCTATCAAATCCCTTGCATTCCTAAAAGTTTTTAAAATATATCAAATAGAAAGTAAAGGAAGGCTTTCCTCATTAAATTTTCTAGCAATCAACTTTATATAATTATTAAAAATATTTTGATGCATGGTTTATTAGGGAAACGGTGGCAATCAAACTTTAATAGATGGTATGATTCTTTGAATTGATTGTGAGTTCAAGTGAGAAGGGAAATTTATCTATCAATTTTACATTTGTAATACAAATTGTTTTAATTTTTCATTCTTGAGACACATTCTAACCTTTATATGTATCTCTATCAGGAAGACAGTGGCAATATAACAACACTTTTAAGAACCCTATCTTTTATACGTATTGCATTCGTATTAAAAACAGTTAGATAGGGGCAGTACGGCCAATTTCCGTCCGATAGTTGAGTCCGTTTTCCGTACCGAATCAACCAACAACCTTCACCCTTTCCCACCGTCCTCTCCGCTATATAAATACCCACAAAGCTTTCCAACGCCATCCCGAACTTCGATAGAACGCGAGAGAGGGAGAGCGGAAGCGAGGGAGCCCGCTGGGGTTTCAGAGCGGAATCCTTCCAACCACGGCTATTTTCGGACGAGCCCAAGTGGAGAAGCCCGCGGCCACCGGCGCCGGAGGCGGACACCGCCTCCTCTTGGACAAGAACCGCAGCCCCTCCGCCCACGGCGGCCGCGGTGCCCTGCCCTCCGCCGGCGGGAGCCCCTCCGACCTCCTCTTCCTCGCCGGCGGCGGCTTTCTCTTCCCACCTTTCCTCGCTAATTAGCTCTAGATAGATAGTTCTTCTCTTCTTTCATATTTATATATACGGGTATCGTTTCTACGGGTTGGTTAGAGATGCTGACCATCAAAAGGGTTCCGACGGTCGTCTCCAATTACCAGGAGGACGCCTCCGAGCCCCTCGGCTGCGGCCGCAACTGCCTCGGCCATTGCTGCCTGCCTGGTACGAGAATACTCCATCCGGCCATTATCGTTCCTTTTCTATGAATTTTCTTTCTTTTTTAAAGATTTTTTTTTTTTGCCCTTTACAGTTCGTGGGTACATTTTTTAAGATGAATGTATGATTTTGGTTCGTCTTATCGCTCGCAGTTTCGAAACTTCCCCTTTATGCCTTCAAGCTCGATTCAAGATCGCCTAATGGGTCTTCTTCCACCTCAGAGGATCCATCGTCCGGCTTTTTCCTCCATTCTCTGGTTCTCGGAGAGGTATTTGGTCATTTATCGATGCCAAAAATTCCCTTTCTTTGATTGCTTTTTAGAATTTCGTAATTATATGGGACTTTGATTGCGGGTTTGGTAGTGGGACGATCGAATGAGTCGGGGGCTGTTTCGATACGACGTGACAGACTGCGAGACCAAGGTGATCCCCGGGGAGCATGGATTTATAGCTCAGCTGAATGAGGGCAGGCACCTCAAGAAGCGGCCCACCGAGTTCCGGGTCGACCGTGTTCTCCAGCCCTTCGACCACGACAAGTTCAACTTCACCAAGGTGGGGCAGGAGGAGGTCCTCTTCCTCTTCGAGGCAGGCAGCGATAGCCGGTCTCACTTCTTTGAGAGTGCCCCTGTCGGTGCCACAAACCCTCCCAATGTCGTTGCCATCAATGTAAAAGAACAATCCTGACATATCTTTGAATTGTTCTGATCTTTAATTGGTACATACTTTTATGTAGTTTCTTGGTGTTTGAACGGTTATAGGTGAGCCCTATAGAGTATGGCCATGTGCTGCTGATTCCCCGTGTGCTCGAATGTTTGCCTCAAAGGATTGATCCTGAGAGCTTCTTGGTTGCTCTGTGCATGGCAGCGGAAGCAGGGAGTCCTCATTTCAGGCTGGGCTACAATAGTTTGGGTGCTTTTGCCACCATCAATCACCTCCACTTCCAGGTGTAACTTTGGTTTTTGTACTTAATCAACTTACGTTATGCTAATTTGGATTGGCTATAAATGTGAGAATGCTTGAAGAATCTTAGTTGTGATTGGTAAAGGGATTTCTTTGTGTTTTATGGCGCAGGCTTATTACTTGTCGATGTCTTTCCTGTAGAGAAGGCACCAATGCAAAGGTTATCCATAACAAAGGGTCTCTTGGAGAGTGGTGTGAAGGTTTCGCAATTGTTGAATTATCCTGTTAGAGGCCTGGTTTTTGAAGGCGGGGACACATTAAGTGATTTATCTGATGTGGTTACCAGCTCCTGCATGTGTCTTCAAGATAATAATATCCCATTTAATGTTCTTATTTCTGGTTCTGGCAGGAGGATCTTCCTCTTCCCACAGGTATCCGTTGTCATTTGTCTTATTATTACTTCTGCTATTCATGTTACAGAATTTCCTTTAGAACCCTAATGCAAGACTGTGCCATTTCGAGGTTTTTAGAGAGTTTGTTTTAATTTAAGCTATTTGGCTGTGATTTTCACTTTATGAATAAGGGATAAAAGTTACAACTCTAAAAAGATCAATAGCCCACATGATATAATTGCTTGGACTTTTTTGAAAAGTGCAAGGGTTTATTTCCTAGTTTATCCTTTCCGCAGAGCAATTTAAAAATCTATCATAAACAGCTACAGAATCATACGTCTGTTATTAATCTATTATACTAAATGTTTCTAGGCTTGATGAGGCCTTGTTATGTAGAAACTAATGATTGTTAGAAGCAGATATGGTATGCGAAGCCTATATAGGAAAATCTGGTGGAGACTAGCAGCAGTGCACGTTGACTTTACTGATAAAGCTTATATGTACCTATATTATGCCATGATAAGGATTAGTGTTGCCTTGTCGTAACGAAAAGTCCCATTTCCTTGTCTTTATACATTTTCCTAATTCACATTTAAATGGCATGCTAATATTGGTTGTTCTCCTATACTTTAAAGTAAGATGCATACTTTACAGCAAAACATACTGGTAGAATGTCTTAGAATTTTCAGTGCTTGTAAAATGATGTTACAGTACACATTTCTACAGATGTATTGATGCAAAAATTACAGAAATAATAACCTTAGTCGGAGAAGCAAAAATAATATCCTTGTCATGGCCTAAAAACATTATAAATAGCCTCATACTCTTTTATTTTTCAAATATATCAGTTTATTTCCATCTGAACGTTTCTGGTGTTTAAAGGCTTTTCAATATTTTTACCCTTAGGTAGCAGAAGCTAATCAAGTTTTCTGATTTCTAACAATGTCAAGTGGCACCTATTTATAATTCTCTTCCATGAGAATGTTATATCATCCTACTTAGGATCTTTGAATGAGAATGTTCTATGTCATCTTATTTAGGATTCTTGAATTTGACAATAAATTGAGTAAATAAATTTGGAAGGGAGAGAGACTTGTTGCTTTATGTATTACAAGGAGTATTACTTTTAAAATACATTGTAATGCAGTTGTCTTGAGCAATCTTTAGTTTTTCTCATCTCGGTATTGAGCTTTACACAATAATGGGAAACCTCTATTAAATGTTACACATTCTTCAGGAGAAGAATTTCATGCTTGTTCTCAATTGCAAGTCCAAAATTAGATAGCTTATTTTAAATATGCTACATCATACAAGAAGATCTTTTGAAGTCGATATCAAATTTAAATGGAAAAGCCATTTCCTATCTTAGTTTAAATGTTTATGCCATGATTTGAAAAATGTAACAGCCATTCTATTTCTTTGATTTAATAAGAAAAATAAAAATCTTACATTCTTTGAAATTTTTTAGGTTTGTGGTATGAACTTGTATTTTATTTACTTAGAAGTTTGTGATTGCATTTCTGTTCTTTATTTCTTTGATAGCATCGTAGTTTTTTTTATGAAATGTTACTCGTTGCGATTAGGTTTTATGGGTAGATATTAGGGGTCCTTCATTAGTTAGAACTGTTCATCTTGACCGCTCACCTTTTGAATTGCTTATCTCCAGGGGGCAAAGGAAAAAAAGAAAAAAGAAAAATGGTTAAAACCTACAATTTTGTACCATGATATTGTGAACTAGCGGTCATCCGCTATCTGCTCAAAAAGATATCATGAACTATATATATATATATATATATATATATATATATATATAGTTTATTGACTGCCTTGACTGGTGAACATATGTGCAGTGCTATGCTGAGAAACTGGCTCTTGGTGAAGTGAGCCGGGAGCTATTGGATACTCAAGTAAACCCTGCTGTGTGGGAGATCAGTGGACACATGGTGCTAAAGCGGAAGAAAGACTTTGAAGAGGCATCAGAGGCCTATGCATGGAGGCTCTTGTCTGAGGTGTCTCTCCCCGAAGAGAGGTTTCAAGAGGTAAAGGCTTACATCTTTGATGCCGTCGATCGGGTTGGAGGAGTCTACAAGGAGATTGAACATTTTGAGGAAGGGTCTCTGTTGCTTCCTGCAGACGGTCATATAGTTTGATTTTACTTTTGTTTTCCTTGCTTTTGAAGAGATACAGGGGCAGTGATAATCACGAATTTGCCTCCGTCTAAATCCTTTTCTTTTTTTTACCGGTTCCTATAACCCTGAAAACACGGAAGATTAATGCATTTGCTTGTACAAGCACACAGACTAATCCTCTCGCTTTATCTTCAATCTATGTTTTTTACCTTCAAATATAATTACTGCTAATTCTCTTGCTTTATCTTCAATCTATATTTTTTTACCTTCAAATATAATTACTGCTCACACCCTACCTACTTTTACCAAATTAATGCATAATTTTAATAAGGCCTAAACATATTTTTTGATCGTCAAGCTCTCTTACTTAGAATTCATTTTTGATTTCCATCAGTTGTTACAGTTTAGTCATCCCTTGATGTTTTAATAATGTTAGGTTTAGCTAAAGTTAACATATATAATAGTTAATGTACTGCTTTTTTAACCACATATATATATATATATATATATATATATATATATATATATATATATATATATTAGCATAACATATCAATTATTTTATCAATTTTAATTTTAACTCAGTTAAACTGCAACAATCAAAAGTTAGAAGGCTAAAAATAATTTTAAATGAAAGACTATAGACCAAAAGTATAATTTAAACTTTAAATTATTGCTACATACAGTTTGTTTACTAAGACTAAACCGAACGACCCTACCTCAAATATGTGTCCCATGATAGGGTTTATGATGCAACTGGCTGATTCCATACAGGATATATTTTTGCGCACACAGCCTGTTGAGAGGATTCATGATAGGGTTATGATCCATAAATGATGGAAAACAGGATCGAATTCTGGATATCATCCAACTTTACCAACTGGATCAAGCAAGAATCCTGGATATCATCGCATGCAGTTCCAGCATGCGATGATGATAAACATTCAAAAGATTTTTTAAAAAGTTTACTTGATGGTATTAACATAATCAAATGCCTATCAAGGTCAGATCTCACCACAAGGTGTTCTAATGTCATCATCGGAATCATCTGTTGAGGAACCTCCTGATGTAGTGGGAACCCTTCGGTGAGTGTACCTCGTCGCTGTCAGACCCATCCTCATCTTCATATTTGACCACCACCTTTTGTCTCTTTCCTCGCCCAAAATCTCCACTCTCTTCAGCGACTGGCCCAAGAATTTCTTTCAACTCCACTTTTGGAGAGTGGGGAGGTTCCTCGTCCTCAGTAGTAGCACCAGGAATGAAACTCTGGATGCTGCTGCCAAGATAACCGTTGTCATATGAAGAACAATTTTCACCTGGAGTTGGGTCTAGTTGAAGAAGAGCCTTAATGGCCGGTCATCATAGTGGATTGTTGTTGCATATACTTTCTTCCTATTGAGAATTGGTAGCTATCCTAAATGATAATATTGATTACTGTATTTGATAATATTTGTTATTACTATAACGGGTTATAAGTCATATAACATCAAATTCTTAAAATACTCTTAAATTAAATTTATTAAAAATTTATATATTATATATTTAATTTTTTTTAAAAATATTTTTAAAAATGATATTATCTCTGATAATGTGAATAACCATCCATTCTTCGAATATTACCAAGATAGATTGCCATTCAAAATCAAACATAGTTATTTAGTGAGCCCTATCCTCGAATATTATCACTACAAGATAGATTGCCATTCAAAACAAAATATGTGCCAAACATAGTCATTCAAAACAGAACATGTACCAAATATAGTTATCTAATGGACCCTATTTAAATTACCGGTAACCTGCATAGATTACCAACTTCTTGGAGGGATTCATGACTATATTTTCAATCGCTAATTTCTGCTTTGATTTCTATAGTATTAATATTTTTTCTTCAAGAGAACATTTTGTGATTAGCTGATAAACTACAGCAGGTCGAGTCTGACCAATCCGGTGTGCTCTAGACTGGGCTTGCAAATCCATAAACGGGTTAAAATCTGGATCTGTAGAAACCATGGACTGTTAAAAATGGGTATTCAGAAGTAGACCTTACCACAATTCCAGAAGAACAATGTACCATAGTAACACCTACCGTATATAATAACTCCATCAGCACTTGGCTGTTACAGCGACAGGAAATCTGTCAGCGGAAATCTGTCAGCTTATATCAACTTAAATATCTGAATTAGGTATTTAAGCATGAAAATTATGACATTTGCTTATGAGACATTGTTAATCAGCATAATGAAAGGATTATTTATGACATGCTACAAGTTTGCCCTTCCAGACCCCTCAAATGCAATACGTGCATGCATAGTTATATTAGTCTTATTTGATAGAAGATAATTTAGTTAGTTAAACAGCATCTGAGAATGATGCATACCAAGTCAATTCCCAAACCACCTGCACGAGTTGAAATGAGAAATATAAAGACCCGACTTTCAGGATTATTGAATTCCTTCATTTGTTGCTGTCTTGTAGCCAAGGATGTCTTTCCATCAATCCTGCCAAAAAAAAACTATAATCAGCCAATTAGCTATTCAAAAAATCATAAGAACACCAACTTATTGCATTTATACCATTGGAGTATTTACTGTATAAACATAGCATATCATTTGCATTCTTTACTAATATTATGGTACATATGATATACCACACTTTTAATCACATCATCCGTTTATCTTCTATGTTCATCAAGCATTGCTCATGTCCATTACAAAATTGCATTGGTGTCTCTTTGAACTCATGTATTGAAGCAACACTTCATGCCTGAAAAATTAGTCATTTGAACATGAAACTAAGGTTCAAGCATACCGAACCGCTAAGTATGGAATGTACTAAACCGTATTAATGTAAAACTACTAGTATAATTCATCATTTCGAAATGGTATGGAAATGGTGCTATCTCGAACCATCCTATATTGATACCGGTATAGTTCACCATTTTGAAATAATATGAGAATAGTATTACTCTCTGAACCATCCTATATAGCTCAGAACTATCCTATACCAACCTTATATAGACCTCATTCCATTTCTAACCACCCCATACCATGCTAAACCGCTCATTTCGACTCAATACAAGGTATTTTATAGGTTGAAACCTTACAATTTACCTAATTGGTACGTCATTAGTTTGATACAGAATGATCGGTATGCCATTCGTTCGATATACTACATCTTATACCAAACTATACCAGTCTAGTACCAAAATCATACCAATTCTTGGTGCAGCAAATCTTGCATGAAACCCTTTCCTCAGCCATTCTATTAACCTTGCTCATCCAACTTTTGAACCAGATGCTTATCCTTCAAACAAGACTCCACTACTTCCTCATAATTTAGCTAACATCCTACACCAACTTCTTAATGCCTCAACTCTGTTAATAGAGTACCGTTTGCACCATCAAAAGTTCAAAGGCAAAATATGGAACCATTTAAATTAGATTATTCATCAATAGGATACAGACTTTGCATGTTTATATCATAAGCCTTCCACTACAAGAATTTTTAGTTTTAGCGACGCCCATTAGCGATGCTACAATAAAATGTTGTTAAACAGCGGCGGCAAAAAATTTAGTGATAAATTCCTGATGCATTAGTCATGAATGAAATTAGCGACGTAAAGGGCATCGCTGAGGTGTCGTTAAGTAGCGACACACAAGCAAGGCATTGCTAATTAGTGACGTATGTAGAGGTGTTGCTACTTAGCAACTCGTGTGCACATCGCTGAGGTGCGCTAGCAGCGATACGCGGGTGCATTGCTGAGGCCCGTAGCTAGCCCGATCATGCGCCTTGCTGGCATCAGTAACACACGTGCATCGTTGAGGCATGCAGCTGGCCCGGCCGCGCACCTCGCTGGCTTCAGCGATGCACATGCACGTCACTGAGGCGCGAGGGCGCTAGCGATGCACTCCAGCATCCTCAGTGAGGCAACAATTGTTGTCTTATATTTCATTGGATAGAAGTATATTCTTGCGATACAAGCATTTGCTGTCTTGCATCTTGTATAAGGCAACATTGATGTGCACAAAAATTTCAGACAAAAAAATACCTAAATGAGTGAGAAAGGGTTCAAAAAACATAGAGATGCACTTGAGAACTATCCGCTTTCTTTCATCTAGGGAACCCATCTGTTTAGAGTTTGAGAAGAAGATGAATTTAGGGGACTCTTTGGATTGGAGGGAATGGAGAAGAAGGGAAAGAAATGAAGGAAAAAGACCATAAATTACTTTGTTTGGAAGAAAGGTGAAAAAAAGAAAGGAAAGAGAATGAGAGTTCCCTTTGTTTCTCCTTCAACTAGGATAAATTTATTAACTCCTAAATTGGGGGTAATGTAGGGAAGGAAAAAATGTTTAAGTTATTTTTTTTGAAAGACCAAAATATCCCTTCATTTTTTACACTTTATTCTCCCAGGGTTCATTTAATTTTTGGAGGAATATAATTATTACATAATTCTTTTCTTTCTTTTTTTTCTTCTATCCAAACAAGATAATTGATATTATATTTCTTTCTCCTTCCATTCTTTCCAAACAAAACAAAAAGAATAATCCTTCCTTCTCCTTCCATTCCTTTTTTCTTTTTACTTTTTCCTTTCTTCCCCTCCAAAGATCCAAACAAAGCCTAAGAATTTACTAACTAATGGTAATTGGGCATAACAATATCACTTAAGGATAATGTTAGATTTCCATTCAAAATTAGAAGGCATAAAAAAAAAAGTTTGAGGGAATTCATTAATCGTATGGAAAGAAAACAACTTGCATCCCACTTTGTCTCTAGTTCTCATTTTTAGCATCCTGCCCAGTGGGACGCAAATAAAGTGTTATGGTGTGATGGGATTTGTGATCTCTAAATGGGTGGGACTAGGTTTAGGCTCTAGATGCGCTGCAAATGCAATGCAAACAGAGACAGACCTAAATGGCACCTGAATATAAAAAATTGATAGGTAGCCGATCTAACAAATAAAATGTTTTGAGTAGATCAAGAAACAGTTTGACCAGAGTTCTTAGTAAACCATGACAAGAAATCAATGTCCATTCTCAGTGATCCATATTCTGTAGATTCCTTTCCAGTCTCTTACAATTATCCTTCAATGAAGGCCCTCTCTTTGCCAGCCGATTTATATGAGAAATAGGATTCTCTCTGCAGGAGATACTTTAAATTGAATGGAAGATGTTGGAAGATTAGCACTTAAGATGGGTGTTCCCGATTTTTGGAGGATGATGAACTTCTCCCTCTCTCTATTTATTTTTGATGTAAGATCGATGCCCATTCATTGTTTTTCTCATATGAAGTCCTTGGTTCTTGATGTGACTGATCAAGCCACATTATAGTTAACGAACGAAGCTAACCGACGGAGATCAGACGACTCAAGCAACTTAAATCATCCATTATGTGTCACCTCTGACCCTCAAGACTGACTCCAGCATCAGTCCCCAAGACCGGCTCCAGCGTCGTCCTCCAAGACCGACTCCAACGTCGGCCACCGAGTCCAAATCCAGACTCGACCCCGGCACCCACATGGCCCACTGCTTGCCGTGGTCCCACTGCTGGTGATATGCCCTAGGCCATCAGGATATTTGCTATCATTTATAGTTTTATCTTTATTTAATAAACCCTTTTATTTATCATGTTATTATTTATGCTCTTCTAATGTGATAAAAAAGGTTTCCTTGAATAGTTTATTCTTCTTTATATCATTAAAGTATGTGACTTTAATAGTGAAACTATAAGGTGATAAGAATACTATTCTAAATTGTTCCTAATCATTCATTATATGGAACAATAATGAAGTAAGATTAGTATGTTGGTTGATTGATGATCATATTTTACTGGTCATGGATATGAGATATCAAGTCAACACATAAATATATGTAAGAGTACATTGTATTGGATCGACCCATCATGAGAATATCATATGGATTTTGTTATGAATACTTCTCTTCATGATGTTATTATTTTAGTCCTTTGACCTGATGACACCATGAATTCCTACATAGTGAATTTCATGTTTTGACACGGCTCTTCATTATCTTTAACCAGATGATCATAAGACTGTGATTGGATATGGAATAAACTATGTTGAGGAATATGAGTGTTCGTGAAGGAATTTGTCCCTTTCATTAATTTAAGAGAGATATTTTGGGCCCTCTTGAAGAGTGAGACTGAGAAAAGTACATGGCCATGCCCAAATGAATTGATAAGAAGTTATCAGTAACATTTGGTTTATTCAGTCAAACTTTGGAATCAAGAAAAACTTGTGATTAAACAATCTATGAGAGATGTGATCTATGCCTCATACTTGATCACTAAATATCGTGTGACAAAGAGACTAGATAATTAACATCTACTAGGTAAAGTCGGATCGACGATCTTTACTCAATTTGGGTAGACATAATGTCTTGCTGGAGACTAATTATATCTTGTAGGCCCGAAAGGGTTTTAGTCCTACTGCCAACATTGAGTGAACCTACAGGGCGCACACAACGCGTATGGGTTATGGGTTTAATTTGTATAAACCCAGCAGAAATAAATAATAATATTCACTATTGTATCCTTTTGGATTCCAAAACTCTTAGCATTAGATGTACAGGGAATGAGAAGACGTGTCTTTTTGGATTCCGAAACTCTTAACATTAGATGTAAGAAGACATGTCTTTTTGGATTCCAAAATTAAGAGTCCTATTAATGAGAATATTCTATTTTGAATATGATATTATCATTATAAATAGACGTTGTTGCTTTGATATAGATGCGACGATGCTTGCCATCAACATTAGATGCACAGAGAAACATTGCGCACCATAAAAATGAGAGTTTTAATAAGATTATTTCTGAACTGATCTAGAAGAGTTCTAGAGAGTGCTAGACGACGCTTGCCGTCAACATTAGATGCACAGAGAAACACTGCGCACCATAAAAATGAGAGTTTTAATAAGATTATTTCTGAACTGATCTAGAAGAGTTCTAGAGAGTGCTAGCACACTGAGTCCCATTGCGAAGTGGTCATTCATGTAGATACCGCGAAGTGGTCATTCGTGTGGATACCGTAGATAGAGTTATGGGTGGATACCGTAGAGGGAGTTATGGTTTCGCAGCGCCTAAAGATCTACCTCATCAAAAATAATTTTATTCACATAAGGTATGATTCTCATTCCCTAATCAATTTAATTGAACCACATGGATCATTCTGGGGATTTAGGTTATTTTTTCGCTACATATTTTGGCATTAGACCCCTAAATACCCAACAGTGGTATCAGAGCCAGACTTGTGAATTCAATTAAATTGATTTCATCTGATTATATGGATGTGTGATGCATACTATTAAACGAGATTATTGTACATGTGATGTGAATGACTATACATCTATGGAATTAATATGGCAATTTGTTTAATTATTAAACAGTTCTAATATGATTAGAATCAAATAGATTTATTGTGTTTAATTTGTTTGAACGCTGAAATAATCATCCGTCAAGGTGGGGTTGTCAATTAGATTGATAGTTGGGTTTTAACAAAGAAACCCTAATTTGCGTGCATGACACAATCTCAAACCCTAATGTTGATAGTATTAGAACCAGTTTTATGTATTATGCATGATGCATAGCATGGCCCTTTATACTCATGTGATTGGCAGGTTTATTATGGTTTTGTTGATTACATTGGCCTGCATGTTGATAATTTTATTGTAATTGGTTTATCGGCCTATGTGTCATTATCTTGATGTAATCTATTAATTTCACTAGCATAGAATGTAGATGTTCTTTTAATGTAAAATATGGAGGCCATTCATGTCAATCAAAAAAGATCATAGTGATGATGCTCCAAGCAAAAGGTTCATGTCATCAATGGTAGACCGAGCATATAGTTATGCTATGACATCGTAATAATGATTTACTTAGTTCATGGGCCATGCTATGACACATTTATGTTATATATATATATGCATGAGTTGTTATATAGATGATGTATGTGACTTTGGTCCCATAGAATAGTCATCATATACTTAAAACAATAAAGTCCCTCTATTAATATTAAGCCGTAAAATGCCTCCCTCCCATAGTTCGACACCTATCAAGGCTTTGATCGTCTAAATGTAGGATCTGCCAAAGCAGGGTACATTAGACCATCTTAGTTAGGTAGGATGGATAAAAGTATTATCTTCATGTTGAAATGGTTAGACTTAAATAGGCTATCAAAATGGTTTTGGGCCTATGGCATTAATGGGATTAGTATGCCGGGACATGTGATGTCAATCCCATAGCAAGAGTTACATATGATGTAATTGGAAAGACGTTTCCTACCTAAATAACTAGACTTTAAGTGTCATGCCAAAGCTGACTTAAAGTTTAGTAAATATGGATCTTAACTCACTAAGAAATATCGAAAGATTGAAAAAGTTTCTGAATTAACATTAGAGGGTTGTTAATTTGATAAAATAGTAAGAATAATTGAAATGGTTTAAATAAAGATATTAACTCTGTAACTCCTTGTATGTAGATCATGACATCAAACAACACATTTAATCTTACTTTGCTGTGACATCATAACTTAAGAATTGTTCTTAAGCAAGAAAGAAAGTTGTATGTCATAGACACTCCAATCCCAGCTGTACCTGCTGCTGATGCTTCAAGAGATGAAAGAAATGCTTACAATAAGCATAAAGACGACTCTTTGGATGTGACTTGCCTTATGCTTGCTAGCATGGACTCCGAGCTTCAGAAGCAAATGGAGGACATGGAAGCGTAAATATGATTGTACACCTCAGGAAATGTTCCAAGAGCAAGCAAGACAAGAGAGGTTTGCAGTCACTAAGGCATTGAATGGATGCAAAATGATTCCAGGTAGCTCTGTGAGTACTCATGTGCTCAAGATGAAGAGTTACATTGATAGACTTGAAAAACTTGGTGCTCCACTTAGCAGGGAGTTGGCTACAGATATGATCCTTGCCTCCTTGCCTCCCAACTATGACCAATTTGTAATAAATTACAATATGCACCAAATGGATAAGTCTATAATGGAGTTGCATGGGATGCTCAAGAATGCTGAACAAAACATTAAGGCGACCAATAATGTTTTGATGGTTCAAACGGGAAAGGGCAAAAGGAGGAGTGGCAAGGACAAAGGCAAAGGCAAATCAAAAGGTGAGACCAAAGCTAAAAGGCCTAAGCCCCAGCCCAAGCCGAAACAGCCCAAGGAAGGAGTTTACTTCTTCTGCAATAAACCAGGTCATTGGAAAAGGAATTGCAAACTGTATTTGGAGGATCTGAAAAAGAGGAAGGCTAATGAAGCCACAATCTCAGTATTTATGTTATACAAGTCAATTTGTCTACTTCTACATCATGGGTATTAGATACCGAATGTGGATCTCACATTTGTGTAAATGTGCAGGGTCTCAGACAAAGTAGAAAATTGCTCAAGGTGAAGTGGACCTACGAGTTGCAAATGGAGCAAGAATTGCTGCATTATCTCTAGGATGTTATGAATTACCTTTACCTAATGGACTTGTTTTGACTTTAAGCAATTGTTACTATGTGCCTGCTATGAGCAGTAACATTATTTCAGTTTCAAGTTTAGACAAAGATGGTTTTAAATTTATTATTGAGAATAATTCTATGTCCATCTATCATAGAGACATTTATTATGGTTTTGCTCAATTATTAAATGGGCTCTATGTTCTAAACTTTGATGAAACAAATTACAAGTCTGTTTATAACATTAATACTAAAAGGTTTAAATCAAATGATTTAAATCCTACCTATCTTTGCATTGTCGCTTAGGCCATATAAATGAGAAGCGCATATCAAAACTTCATCAAAATGGGCTTTTACATTCATTTGATTTTGAATCATATGAATCATGCGAATCTTGTTTGATGGGTAAGATGACTAAGGCTCCTTTCACAGGACAAGGTGAAAGAGCCACGGATTTATTGGCCCTTATACATACCGATGTATGTGGACCATTAAGTTCACCGGCCAGAGGAGGTTATTTGTATTTCATCACTTTTACTGATGATTTCAGCAGGTATGGATATGTATACCTAATGAAACATAAATCCGAATCTTTTGAAATGTTCAAATATTCAAAAATGAAGTACAAAATCAGCTTAGTAAAAATATTAAGATACTTCGATCAGATCGTGGTGGTGATTATTTAAGTCAAGAGTTTTCTGACCATCTTAAAGATTATGGGATAATTTCATAATTGACTCCTCCAGGAACACCACAATGGAATGGTGTTTCTGAAAGGAGAAATCGAACTTTATTGGATATGGTTCGATCAATGATGAGTCAAATAGATCTTCCAATATCCTTCTGGGGATATGCCCTGGAAACTGCTGCGTTCATATTGAATAGAGTTCCATCAAAATCGATTCAAAAGACACCATATGAGTTATGGACTGGAAAACCTCCTAGTTTATCTTTTCTAAAGATATGGGACTGTGACACTTATGTCAAACATCAATTGTCTGACAAATTAGCACCCAAATCAGAAAAGTTCATATTTGTGGGATATCCTAAAGAAACAAAAGGATACTACTTTTACTATCCATCAGAGAACAAAGTATTTGTTGCTCGTAATGGTCACTTTTTGGAAAGAGAATTTATTTCCAACAGAACTAGTGGGAGTAAAATTCAACTCGAAGAAGTTCGAGAACCACAAATTTACATGGAACCGATGATGGATGTTCAATCCAACTCACAAGTAGTTGCTGAACCTGAACCACTAATACAAGGGCCACGTAGAACTGGTAGAATTCGTCACGAGCCTGAGAAATATGGTTTTCTCATTACTGACAATCATGATGTGATGCTCATAGATCAAAATGAGCCTACATGCTATCAAGAAGCTATGAAAGGCCCTAACTCCGAGAAATGGCTTATAGCCATGAAGTCTGAAATGCAATCCATGTATGATAATCAAGTATGGACTTTGATTGATCCACCTAATGGTATTAAATCTATTGGGTGTAAATGAGTTTTTAAGAAGAAAACCGACATGAATGGCAATGTGCATACCTATAAAGCACGACTGGTTGCAAAAGATTTCAAGCAAACACATGGTATAGACTATGATGAAACTTTCTCACCTGTAGTCATGCTTAAATCTATTAGAATTCTTCTTGCCATAGCTACGTATTATGACTACGAAATATGGCAAATGGATGTCAAAACAACATTTCTAAATGGAAATCTATTCGAGGATGTGTATATGACACAACCCGAAGGTTTTGTTAATCCAAAAGATTCGCATAAGGTATGTAAACTCCAAAAATCCATTTATGGATTAAAGCAAGTATCTCGGAGTGGAATCTTCGTTTTGATGAAGCAATCAAAGAGTTTGGTTTCATTAAGAATGAAGATGAACCTTTTGTATACAAGAAGGTTAGTGGGAGCGCAATAGTTTTCTTAGTACTCTATGTAGACGATATATTACTTATTGTAAACAATATTCCTACTTTGCAGAATGTCAAGACATGGTTAGGAAAATATTTCTCAATAAAGGACTTAGGTGAAGCTGCCTATATCTTAGGGATTAAGATCTATAGAGATAGATCTAGAAGAACCATTAGCCTAAGTCAGAGTATATACTTGACAAGGTGCTAAAAAGGTATAGCATGGAGAATTCCAAGAGAGGATTCTTACCAATGTCACATGGAACTAAATTGAGTAAGACTCAGTGTCCTGTTTCAAAGGAAGAACAGGAACGTATGAGCAAAATTTCATATGCTTCAGCGATTGGATCTATCATGTATGCCATGTTATCTACTCGACCAGATGTCGCTTATGCTTTGAGCATTACTAGTAGGTACCAGTCAGATCCAGGTGAAAGTCATTGGATCGCCGTCAAGAACATTCTCAAATACTTGAGAAGAACTAAAGAAGTGTTTTTGACATATGGAGGACTGGATGGTACGCTTGTGGTAAATGGTTACACAGATGCTAGCTTCCAAACCGATTCAGATGATTTCCGATCACAGTCAGGTTATGTGTTTTGTTTGAATGGAGATGCTGTCAGCTGGAAGAGTTCCAAATAAGACACCGTTGCTGATTCTACTATAGAGGCTGAATATATTGCAGCATCGGATGCAGCTAAGGAAGCGGTTTGGATTAAGAAGTTCATTGGTGGTTTAGGAGTCGTTCCTAGCATTGCGGATCCAGTGGACCTTTATTGTGACAATAATGGGGCGATTGCATAGGCTAAGGAACCTAGATCACACCAACGATCCAAACACATACTCAGGCGTTATCATCTCATTCGAGAGATCATCGATAGAGGAGATGTTAAGATATGCAAAGTACCTACAAATGACAACATCGCAGATCCATTAACTAAGCCTCTTCCTCAGTCTAAACATGATCGTCATAATAGTGCATTAGACATTAGATTTTTATCTTGTTAGGCCTAGTGCAAGTGGGAGATTGCTGGTGATGTGCACTAGGCCATCAGGATATTTGCTGTCATTTATGGTTTTATCTTTATTTAATAAACCCTTTTATTTATCATGTTATTATTTATGCTCTTCTAATGTGATAAAAAGGTTTCCTTGAATAGTTTATTCTTCTTTATATCATTAAAGTATGTGACTTTAATAGTGAAACTATAAGGTGATAAGGATACTATTCTAATTATTTCTAATCATTCATTATATGGAACAATAATGAAGTAAAATTAGTATGTTGGTTGATTGATGATCACGTTTTACTGGTCATGGATATAAGATATCAAGTCAACACATAGATACATGTAAGAGTACATTGTATTGGATCGACCCACCATGAGAATATCATATGGATTCTGTTATGAATACTTCTCTTCATGATGTTATTATTTTAGTCCTTTGACCTGATGATACCATGGATTCCTACATAGTGAATTTCATGTTTTGACACGGCTCTTCATCATCTTTAACTAGATGATCATAAGACTATGATTGGATATGGAATAAACTACATTGAGGGATATGAGTGTTTGTGAAGGAATTTGTCCCTCTCATTAATTTGAGAGAGATATTTTGGGCCCTCTTGAAGAGTGAGACTGAGAAAAGTACATGGCCATGCCCAAATGAATTGATAAGAAGTTATCAGTAACATTTGGTTTACTCAGTCAAACTTTGGAATCAAGAAAAACTTGTGATTAAATAATCTATGAGATATATGATCTATGCCTCATACTTGATCACTAAATATCGTGTGACAAAGGGACTAGATAATTGACATATACTAGGTAAAGTTGGATCGACGATCTTCACTCAATTTGGGTAGACATAATGTCTTGCTAGAGACCAATTATGTCTTGTAGGCCTGAAAGGGTTTTAGTCCTACTGTCAACATTGAGTGAACCTATAAGGTCGCACACAAGGAATGTCGCGTATGGGTTATGGGTTTAATTTGTATAAACCCAGCGGAAATAAATAATAATCTTCACTATTGTGTCATTTTGGATTCCGAAACTCTTAACATTAGATGTGCAGGGAATGAGAAGACATGTCTTTTAGGATTCCGAAACTCTTAACATTAGATGTGCAGAGAATGAGAAAACATGTCTTTTTGGATTCCGAAATTAAGAGTCCTATTAATGAGAATATTCTATTTTGAATAGGATATTATCATTATAAATGGACGTTGTTGCTCTGATATAGATGCAACGACGCTTGCCGTCAACATGAGATGCGCAGAGAAACACTGCGCACCATAAAAATGAGAGTTTTAGTGAGATTATTTCTGAATTGATCTAGAAGAGTTCTAGAGAGTGCTAGCACACTGAGTCCCATTACGAAGTGATCATTCGTGTGGATACCATAGAGGGAGTTGTGGTTTCGCAGCGCCTAAAGATCTACCTCATCAAAAATAATTTTATTCACATAAGGTACGATTCTCGTTCCCTAATCAATTTAATTGAACCACATGGATCCTTTTGGGGATTTAGGTTATTTTTCCGCTACATATTTTGGCATTAGATCCCTAAATACCCAACACCCACGTGGTCCATCTGCGGTCCCACGTGGCCCACCTACTGGCTGCAGTGCATGCCCAACAAGATCTAGCCTACCTACTACCTGCAATGCCGTTTCTGACAGGACTTGGCCCACCAACCGACCGTAGCCATCCGTGTCAGACCAGGAGATGGCCCATCAGACCTGATAGGCCACCAAGCGGACACCCTGCTGTTGTTGGCCTTGTTGTTCGCCCCACGTTAGACCATGGAGTCTCAGAATCACAACTGTCCAAAAAGGGGTAAGAGAACTCCCGACCAGGTATAAAAACCTTTGCTCATAACGAGAGAGGGGACTTCAACTTCTCTAACCCTAAGAATTTCTCTAAGTTCCAAGTGGACTCCCAAAAACCAAGAAAGATTCACTGTTGTTTCTCAAACCACTTACTTGAGCGTCGGAGGGTTCCTGCCGGAACAACAGGCCCACAGAGACTTTTTTGCAGGATCCCAGTCCGAGATGGAGCATAGGAGTATCCTCAGGCCCATCTCATCGGACACCGATTTTCGGACCTCATTTGATGTCCAAGGAAGGTGATTTGGTGATAACAGATTGGTGCACCAGGTAGGAAGAAAGAGAGGTAAAATACCTACGAAGGCTAGCAACATATCCCTATCCCCATCCAAGTAGATGATGGTGGTTACACGTGCTCGGAAGGCCTCCATCAGCCATGCTGGATGGCATCCTCCATAGGTTGAGCATCTGGAGGTTAACCTCCCTACTCCGCCTTCACCACTGCCACTGGTCGCTCAACCTAACCAGCTTACTACTCTTGCCCAGCAAGTTCAAGACCTGGTGGCTGTGGTTCGGGAGCTGCAAGAGCAACACTCTGTCACAACACAACAACAACTCCAACCTTCTCTACCTCAGGTGACAGGCCCTTAGGCCAGCTAGCAGTCCACCCGCGGTAGACTCCCCTCGCGGAAGCCCTTCCATCATGCCTCGCCAAGGTCCCATCATCGGGAGTCCCCCAAGAGGCCACGATCTCCCACTCATCGTCCTAGTAGTCCTTCCAATCGGCAGCATGGGAAGGAGCCCGAGCGGAAGCATCACCCCGGCGTTACCCCTCCCCCTACTCATTTTCCAAGTCTTCGAGGGAGGGGTCCTTCAACAATTGGATCGGCCGTCGGACGGAGCAGCGACTCGATGAGTATAACCAGCGGCTAGAAGAGCTCAGCCACAAATTCTCTAGCCAGCCAGATGCGGACTACGACAACCACCCTCCACTATCTCGCCGCATCATGAAGGCACCGATCTCGACCCGGTTATGTCTTCCTTAGCTCGATCCCTACGATGGAACCATCGATCCCCTGGACCACTTGGAGAGCTACAAGGTACT